>CM076578.1:1399716710-1399992533 GCA_034641835.2 Pinus albicaulis
GATGATTGTTTCCTTTC
This sequence comes from Pinus albicaulis, assembly GCA_034641835.2. Lineage (NCBI taxonomy): Eukaryota > Viridiplantae > Streptophyta > Pinopsida > Pinales > Pinaceae > Pinus > Pinus albicaulis. The sequence continues at coordinate 1,399,716,728 of CM076578.1, forward strand.
CCAAAATGTAATGCTTCCATTGTCGACAAGCTTGCACAATGGAATACATTTCTTTGTCATAAGTGGGATACTTGCGAACTGTGTTAGACAATGTCTCGCTGTGATATGCCACTGGATGTCCCTGTTGATAGAGCGGGATAGCATGATCGAGGCATAGAGGCATACGTCTCGATCTCAAATGAGTAGCTGGATGTCGGTAAAGGTGAGCAGAGTTTAGAACGATAATTTTCAATTCTTCGAATGCCTTACATTGAGGTTCATACCAAAGAATTTTGCTCTGCCGCTCTCCTTTAATTGACTTGACTCCAAGGGCCAAGTGATATGAAGAGATCAACCTGAATCTCACAGGTAGAAATTAGCAAGACCCAGAAAGCTGCGAAGCTCTGTTATAGTAGTTGGGGCTGGCCAATCCCGAATGACTTGGATCTTGGCTGGATCCACATGCACCCCCCTTTCATCAATAATGTATCCCAGATATTGAACCTGGGTCATGCCAAACATGCACTTCTCCAAATTGGCACACAACTTGTGTTGCCACAGTGTTTGGAGGACTTGTCGGATGTGCTGAAGGTGCTCTTCCCAAGTCTTGCTGAAGATCATAATGTCATCCAAGTACACCACTACAAATGAGTTGGTGAATGGCCACAAGATATCGTCCATCATCCTCATGAAGGTTGCGGGAGCATTCGTCAACCCAAAAGGCATGACTAGCCATTCAAAAAGGCCTTCCTTGGCTTTGAAGGCAGTCTTCCACACATCAGAGGGTTCAATTGGTACCTGGTGATACCCAGACTTCAGGTCGATCTTGCTAAAATATTTTGCACCTTTGAGTTGGTCCAGAAGGTCATCAATCCGTGGGATTGGGTACCTATTCCGGACAGTGATCTTGTTCAGCGCCCGATAGTCAATACAGAGTCCCCACGTCCCATCCTTCTTCTGTACCAACACGATCGGGCTCCCACAGGGCGATGAACTTGGTCTGATGTGACCTTTCTGCAACAGCTCCTGAATCTGCCTCTTGATTTCATCATTTTCCAGAACAGAGCGTCGATAAATCGGTCCATTGGGTAGTGGCGCACCTGGGGTCAGATCAATCGGGTGCTTGACCTGGCAGTGCAGAGGAACCCCTGTGGGTGAGGTGAAGATGTCCCCGTGCTCCTCCACGACCTTATCCATTTGTTGTTGTCGTGCAGAGGGGCCCTGTCTGGAGGTCGTGGCCACAGTCTTCTTCTTGCCCTGGGGGCGGATCATCAGGAAAACGAATTTCCTGGTTTGGGAAATGAGCTTACTACATTGTTTTGCGGTAACCAAAGAGATAGTCGTAGGAGGTGGTACCTCTGGTATCCTGTACAACTTATTTCCCAAAGTAATAATAACAGCACGAGGTCGAGACTCATACACAACATGACGCTTCCACAAGTATGGTTGTCCTAATAATACATCGGAAACATCAATAGAGACAACATCACCTGCTCTATGTCAGTGAAGGGCTTGATCTTTATAGGAAGAGAGGCGACAACTGTGGTGACGGAGATCTCGTCCTTGGTGAAACCCTAGATGGTGGTATGGATGTGGAAGGAGGTTTGTGGTCGGCATCTGACACGCTTCACGACGTCTCTTTGAAATGAGGTTCTTTTGGCTCCCATTGCTCAATGAGCGTACGGGGAGCCCTTTGCCTACATGCAGGAGTGGAAGAGACGTTCCTCCTCTCACGGATCTTCAGGTTCACTCCTTACGGACAGTGGCACGTAAGCGTTAGGCTCTCGATGTCGTTTCCCCTTTTTGTCCAAACGAGTTGATTGGTCCGGAGGGCGGTGCCTACGACCTCGAAGCCCTCATCTCGGCCACTAGCGACTGCTTGGCCCGACACTCACTTGTGTTGTGAGTGGAGCTCTTATGGAACTCACACCACTTTCACGTGTCCTTCTTTGGCTTTACGGTGTTGTTCTTTTCTTGTGGCTTTGACGGGTTGTCTTTAGCCGCCATGCTCTGTCCTTTGTTCTGCGGTTTGGAAGCACCTTTTCCTTGCTTTTGATTCACGGATCCAAAGTCTCGCTTCTTCTGTTTGAATTTCTGCTCAATCTTGGCAGCATACCGGTATGCCGTACCAAGCGAGGAGATGTCGAGGAACTCCATTTCCTCCTGAATGTATCTGTGCAGACAGCTGCGATACTTTAGCACCAAATGTTTCTCTGAATCTTTGATACCCAACTTTGTGCGCAGGGTATGGAACAGATTCGTCGGCTCGTGCACATCTTGATCCCTTTGTTGTCGCAGCGTGGTCCATTGTATGTACTTGTCCTCATAGCTCCCTACGGGATAGTACTGTTCCTTGACGGCGTCTCGGAAAGAATTCCAAGTTGGTACAGCCGAGAACAGAGAGGGTTCTGTCTGGTCCTTGTTCTCACAGTAGGTTTCCCACCAGTCCTTAACATGGGGAGTAGCTTTGAGGAGTGCAAAAATAATCTTCTCCCGGTCTGAAAAGTCATGAACAGAGAAATATCCTTCTAATAAATTCAACCATCTATCTACGGCATCTGCGTCTATTTGACCCTCAAATATGGGAATGTCAAAATTTACTTGTACCTTAAAGGGAGTCGCAACTCCAGAGTGGCTACTGGATGCAGATCCGCCGCCGGTGGGCAGCCGTTGAAGGATCTGAGCAAAGCTATCCATCATCGCGTTCCTTTGTTTTTCGAGGGCCTCCTCGAGCAATATTTTGATAGGATCTTTTGCTCCCTCATCTTTCTTTTCGTCCCCCATGGGCGTCCGTCGAGGTTTGCGAAATTTGATCTTGAGTTTCCACGGATCAAGCCCTAAGCTCATATGCCCGACCTCGTTGGGGACATGCAAGGAGGAAGGAGGATGCTACTTCAGCGGAGGTAGTGGATGCCACTGTCTATCGACAGTTGGTGGGGTCGCTTATGTATCTGTTCAATACACGACCCGATATATGCTATGCAGTTAACCAGCTTTCGCAAGCTATGGTTAAGCCTACCAAGCTCTTTTGGAAGGCATGAAAGCATGTATTGCGCTATATCAGAGGCACATCGGGATATGGTCTATGGTACAGATAGGAGGATGGAGCGAAGCTTTCTGGCTTCACTGATGCAGATTGGGCAGGGAGCCCAACGGACCGGAAGAGCACATTTGGAGGAGTTTTCAGCATTGGGTCGACAACAGTTTCCTGGTACAGCAGGAAGCAGAGATCTGTGGCACTCATTTCAGCAGAGGCCGAGTACATGGCAGCTAGCTTGGCTGCATGTGAGGCTATTTGGATGAGGAAGATCCTCGTTGGATTGTTCGAGTTGCATTTGGAGCCTACAGTGATTTACTGTGATAACCAGAGTTGCATTAAACTCTCGTCTAATCCAGTATTTCATGATAGATCCAAACACATCGACATCAGGTACCATCATATCAGATATTGTGTTCAGCGGAGAATCATGATGCTTTCATATGTTCCCACGGAGGATCAGGATGCCGACATCCTGACGAAGGCGCTCACCAGGAGCAAGTTCAAATTCCACAGAGGCAGGATAGGGGTTGCAGATAATCCATATCTTGCTGAGAGGGAGTGTTGAAAATGCAGCAAGATGATGGAGCTTAGTGAAATTAAGTCGCCTTCACTAAGTGGGCCCGCAGGCAAATTCTGGCGCAAAGTCTATTTTTAAACTATGTATATTTTTAGACATATGGAGCATGGTCCAAGGGTTGCAGTATGTTATTCTTGGAGTATTGGTCATGTTGGTAAAAATATATGGACCTCTATTTTTTGACCTATAGGTCGAAGTCTATATTTAGACTGCCTATCCTAAAAATAGGGAAGTCAAATATTATTTACCCTTAATAATATTTGGACTCTAAACTTCAATTTACTCTCTTGGAGCACTTCAGTTCGAGCCTTGGAAGTGGCTCATGCATCTGACAGAGGAATTACGCTATTCCTAGGGTTTGGTGAGCTCATGCATGGTTGACTTCAGTTAGGACTTCAGTGGCAGAAGTTTGGTGGAGTTAATGAGACAACTAGTGGAGTTGTGTTCGGTTTAATTTAGTTGAACTGGTTGAGATTAGTTTAACTAGCTAATCAACTAGTTATGAGTGGAGTGAATTAAATGTTATTTAATTCATTAATTAGTAACTCATTATTCAATTCAAGAACACATCAATTCACTACAGTGCATGGACAGTTCAGTGGAGACCAGTGAAAGAGGTAGATGAAAGGGTGGAGTTAGCTATCAGTGGCGACATCAGTTGTGCATGAGATTTGCACCACACTTGGAGGAATTTCCCATGATGATTGTGCTGTCAAGCCAAGGAGATTTGAACCTTGGATATCTATATAGACAGACCATGATTGCACAATAGAGGCAAGGCAATTAGTGGTGAGTTTTGAACTAGTAACCTGTTCAAAACTGAGCTAGTTTGTGTGTAACTTCATGAGATAGTACTGAGTACTTGTGAGGAGTATTGTACTGATTTTGTTACATGATTTATCCATTATAATATACACAATAGCTGCAGGGTTTTCAGCTATAAGCTTTCCCCATACATACTGTGTTAATGTGTATGATGAATTGATGTGCTATCGCTTGTTTTATTTTCCGCATGTGTGATGATCTGAGTGGAAGAGATCATGTGTTGCATATGAATTCGAATTGTATGTGATCAGGATAGTATCGGTGGATAATTAATCATTATTCAGCAAATTTCTACACTTTTTAACTTTGCCAAAACCCCCAAATCCATCAGAAAACCCTAAAAAAATCATAAAAATACACTTTTTTGTATTAAGGTTAAGCCCCTCTGGGCTAAGTCCTAATCACTTCCCCACATGTTCCCTGGCACTAAAACCAAGTGCTAAACTCTTTCAGTGCTTATCGCATAAGCAACAAACGATGAACCCCAGTCTTCGGCCTTTATAAAAATTCCGATGCGATTAGCCTCTGGTTATAAAGTCTCGAGCCTATGGCTCTTCATATAAACCCACGGCCCCGCAGATGGGCACCAAGCCTTTTCATATATATATAACCCGCCTCGATCCATAAAAGCTTTGAATTTCATAAAATTTTGGGTTTTCATAAGTATTAAAGGTTTTTCGCCAGTGCATGATTTAAAACAATATCTACCGTTGATCTGAAATGATCAACTGGCCGCGCAGTATCACATCGAAAAAAATTCAAAGGGCGCATTCCATGTTGTATTTACCTCTCCTTGATTGGAAATCTCCTGATCAATCGTAAGTCGTTGATCTCCACCCCGCCTTCCCAGATCCGACGTCCCTCATTTGCTCCAATCATAAACCCTTCCTCTGCCTTTTGAACCCCTCCGATTCACTCCCCACCGTCGATCTGATCCTCAGATCGACGGCTAGCGCTTAATCACATCAGCGCCATTCAAGTTCTTCCCCCTGCCGATCACATGCCTCCGATTGCATCTAGGCCGTCCACGTGTCCAGATCGGACAGTGCAGATCGCATTTTTCGACTTTGGTTTAAATTCATATACTCGCTTCATAATGTTTTAGTCCAAATCCTGGCTGTTGATCTCTGCAGATCAACGATCCTTATTAACCTTTTCTCCGCCTTTGTATTATTTCGTTCAAACCACATATCACATTTCAACCGTTGATCCTGTACATATAACAGTTCATATTAACCTGACAGGCTCGACCACTGTGGGTCCTGGCTCCCCCCAGATATAATCTCCACCGTCGATCCACTGATCGGATGGCCCATATTAAAACCGCCTTGCCTATTATTCCCCGCACATCTCGTCAGTTTGGCGCTCACTCTCCACCGTTCAATCTGAGGGCCTAGATCTGACGGCCCACGCAGAGTTTCGCGCAATTTTAAGCGCGAAGGTTAATTCTCAAAATTTACGCAACATAAGTTGTTTTTAAAAGACACATGTCATCCTCTGGCACATATCGTGTTCCAAAAGTAAAAACTGCCTATCCATTTTTTCCCCACGCTACACTGCCGGTTTCTCCACCCGAAACCACTTTCCCTCTTTCCCATTATGTATTATCGTGCATGCTCCTCACCGTTGATCTTTGCAGATCAACGGCTTAGATCTAAATCTGGCCAGACACTATCGCCCTCCACCTTCACCAAAGGTCTTCAACGTGCAATCTCTGTCGTTGATCTTGTGGCCCGATCTCATTCGACGGTGCACGATCATCCATCAACCCTACTCTTCTTTCCTTTGCATTTTTCTCTCTCAAAAGGTTTTTAACCTTATTTCTTCACATTTTCTTCTATTTTCAAAAAAATTTGATCCCTTCGCATTATTAATTCACTGCTAAATCTCGACCGTTGATCTTCTTGGTCAATCATAGATCAACGGTTCTGACTTAAAATCTCCCACTTCTCTCCTCTCGAAAACCACATGCAAATTTCCACTGTTGGATGCTGCCATCCAACGGGCATGCTCCTACCCAAAACCTCCAAAGCAGTTTTTACCAAATATGCAGGATTTCTTAATTATTTTTGTATTGTGTAGGATTTAAAGGGTTTTCAAATGTTTTAAAAGAAGAAAATGAAAACCGAGGATGATGATCCTCCAGACTTTGGTTCATCAAAAGGAAAGCCATACACAGGGTTCAATTTCACGTTCCATCGATGCCTCATGGGCATTGATGCCATATGGACCCTGTACACACCTGCACATCAACAAGACACAGTAAGATTAAATCAAATCAAAGAGTATCAGCGTCAAAGGCCCAAACACAGCTGGAATGAAGTATTAAACATTGATTCTACAGTTTAATGGATTACAGCTAAGATCGATTATCAAAAACCTAATCCATTAAATTAAACACAGTTAAAGGCAAATTATAAATATTTTTCAGTCAGAGAGAGCCTCCACCGCCACATCAGAGGCAAATTGATTCCTCTCAGCTACCAGATTGCCACCTGTGGCTTCACAGCACTCAAACAAAGGCCGAGTAATGACCAGAACAGAGCATATTTTCCCCTTACAGCTGAATAGTTATTTCTTATCAAAGAAGCTATTATAAACTATCAACAGAGTTATTGCAAAAGATGACACATAGCCTTAAAGTCAACATAATCTTCAAGCAAGCTTAAATACTTAATGCAAACTAATTAATACAGGAAAATATCTGTAAACTTCTCCCTTGAGCCCCTCAAAGGCCGAGAAGCAATAATTGTATTAATTGAACTCAGAAGATCTTTTCTTCTTTTCGACCTCCTCATCCATCTATAAAAAAATGTTGAGGAATCCATCGTAAATGTTGGTTGGCTGGTTGATCACTAGTTGTAATACTGAAACTCTCTGAAATAATACATAGCCTGTTGAAATTGAAGAAGAAATTGAAGTCTTGGAAGCCTTGATGATGTTGTTGCATGCTTGTTCTTGAGAAGGCTCTATCATTGGATCCATGAGCTTGGCTGTTGGTGAATTATTATGAACTATTTAATGTTTTCCCCTGTTTTCATATGGTTCCATAAATTCTTACTACAGTAGGATGAAATTTTTAGGCTAAGAAATGACTCTTGGAAGCACCTTAGACCTGTTTATCCTTCACTATTTTATGTTTTCTTCTGCTGAAGTATTTTAGAGTCTTTAATCTCTATCTTTAGTCTTCATGCTTGTTTATTTCTCTAATAGTTCAAATAGTTGGTTTCAGCTTGATTTATGGTTCTACCTGCTTGTCTGCTACCACTTAAAGGATGTTATTGAAGTCTCCCTTGGAAGTATCTTTGTTTACAGTGAGCCAAGGAGGTCTGTTCTGATCAAGCCCTTTGTCCTTGCTTGAAAAGTTAGCTTAAAGGTATTTATAGTTGTGATCATAGATGTATTTAGTTGCTCCCTCTTCTATGACCGTAATTATCAATGAATCTTTTATGTTTTCTAATTCATTTGAAATAAAATATTTGATGAAATAGGGTGTTCCCCGAATCTTAGATTTCATTTTAAAAGTTGTTTTGAAGTCATTATTTGCTTAAAAGTGTGATTTGTAGAATTCATGGTTAGCCCTGTCTATCAAATAGCTCTTTATTGTTCAAGTTGTAATTTCAAATTCCCTTTGTTGAGAATTAAAATTCTCTTTCCAAATCATTGATGTCCACCTCATTCCAAAACCAAAGGATCCTACGGCTAAGTTATATTTGCCCTTTGATATCCCATATCCATTGATAAGTTTTTCATGACCTCTTTTTGACTCCATTGCCCAATGAAACTGACATTTCCCCTTTCTATCTACATTTCCTAGACCTTTTATGTTCTGTTGTATCAATTCAACCAAAAAAACAAACAAACACTTGCACTTAATAACTAGTCTAAAACCAATACTCAAAGCACACAAGATAAACCTTTGAAAAAAATAATAATTTGAGAGATCCATCTCTGAGAACAGGAGGACTAGATCCTGTAACTCTAAATATTGGTTCTGATATTGCCTTTTCTTTTGATTTTCCAAAATATCAAAACAAAGGACACCAACACCTTCCTCTTTATACAAAACACAGATCCCCCGGCAAGGGTTACATGAAGGTACAATGTATAGAAATGCAGATCTAGAAAATGCAGTTACTACAACACTAATTATAAATATATCTAAAAATTCTCAAATACAGAGGAGGAATGAAATATATAGCTTTCTGGGAAAAGGATTGGCCCTTCCTCCAAAGAATCAGCTCTCAAGCAAAGGATCAAACCCTGTAGTTGTTGCCTCACAAAAATAGTGCAGTTTACTCAGTGAACTATGCTGTAATGGATGGAACATGAGTTGGCCACATGCCAAGATCTGAAATGAGATCTGAAATATCCTATACATCTCCCTCAATTCAAGAGACTCCCTCCACTAAATGGAAATGCACAATAGAAGATGAAACAACCCTCCCACTGCACTGCCTAGCTACACAGTGTCCTCTGCTACAGAAATAACACTGCAGATGTGAGAAATTCTTGGCCTACAATCCAGATGTGGGAGAAATGAAGCACAACCCCTTCAATAGATCACTCAATGAAGGAGAAGGAATTCCTAAGCAGGAATCCCTCCAAACTCTGTTGAGCAGCAAGAGTTTGCAGAAAATGTCTAGGCAGACATGAAATCAAAATGCACAAGATAACCCCACAAAGCTTCCCTTCTCCTCCTTATGTAGTTGTGTGATCCTTCACCTTGGGTCCCACCTCTTAGGGTTTCCATCTTCATTTGAATCTCTTCCCTCCAAAACTGCACTGTCTTCTTAGGCAAGCTACTCCTCCTTAGGCTACGGTGGTTGACTTGGTCAACTTGACCTTGTCCTCATGCAATTGGCCCTTTTCACACTAGGAGGTGAAAAATAAGATTCTCAAAGGTTCCCTTTCACATTAGGAAGGGTTTTATTCATGTCAAGAGGCCTCCTCTTCCTTTTTATTCACCTATTACACAATATGAGCAAAAATTAATGTTCCAATTTATCCATGAAAATTTTGGAACATTACAGTCCTCCCCTCCCAAATGTTGCTTGTCCTCAAGAAACTACAAGGATAAAACTAAGTGAATCTCTTTACCTCCTCAGGTAGAATCAACATATGATGGATTCCTCCAAGTAATATGATGCCATCTCATCCATGAAACTCCATAGTGTCTCTCCGAAGCATATAGACTAGCATTTGGTGAAACACCCCAAATGACTAAAATCATGCTCCCAAAGTAAATCAGATCCACATTAGCCAAGGAATTCATGATCAACAACAAAATGAGGAAAATTTTGAAGGTTTCATGTGATGCCAAGAAGTACCAATAGTTTCCCCAATAGTGGCAGCGCAATTTTCCAAGTTGCTTCTTCATAAATTTACATGGAAAAATGCTTTGTGACTCATGGCTAATAATGTAAATTAGTTGAGCATGTATGCAATGGAAAAAAATCTGCCAAAGGCCATGTGAAAGATGGCTGCCTCCATCATATAGTTTGGCCCAATTTTGTCCATGGAGCAATCTGATAAACTTGCCCTCTTGTAGAGCCATGCACTGCAAGATAATGGTAAGAGTATACAAATCATCCAATGTAAAAACAGATTTCTTACCATATGCTGGGAGTAAAATGATGTAGGGATCCATGAATGAACCCTCTATAGTTTTTTGGCATGCTCCCATGAAGAGGAATGAACTAGGTGCTACAAGAAGATCCTTCTTCTTATGCTTGGGGATCCAAGTCAAGAAGAATGTAGCATAGTAATAGATGACTCCGTCTACTACCTCATCTATCTCACCTCCTCTTTCCTCATCAAGTGAAACAAATATGAAATGTTCTTGGGACTTGTGGGTTATGGATCCACCACACTTCCGCTGGGCACACTTCATCCATATATTTCTGCTCCAAAGAGATAATGCTGTTGGCCTATACACATAGACTCTCATCCCTATCAAGCTCCATCCTTTGACATGTGGTTTGCCAAAGGTATTCTCCATAATGCTGCCATATATGAGGGGTCTCCTCCATGATGAAAACACCTCTTGCACCATGATAGTGCCATATGTTGGGTGTGGAGCCTGATTATCTTTTTTACTTTGTATCACAGCATTGGACCCCTGTACCTTAAGAGCGGCGGCAACGCTTTTCGGAGCCCCCCCCTGGCGGGGGTTTTTGGGGGCAGCGCCCTCGAAGCTAAAAACAGATGTAAAATTGCCTTGTAAAAGTATAGTAATTTCTTGTCAATCTAGGCCATTCATTACGCAAATGATCTGACGGTAGAAGTTATGTTTATATTAGGGTTTTTTGCCCTAGAATGCAACCCCCTTGTATATATGAGGGTATTGTATTGCGGCGGTGTATTATGTGTGTATTCTCGGAGCGAGAAACAGAGAGGGAGACTGTGAGAGAGAACAGAGGATATTACAGCGGATCTGCTGTAGGTTTTGTCTCTTCATTTTTGTTGGATAATAGAAAGGAAGGCCTGGTTGTTCGGGGTGGACGTAGCCCAAACTGGGTGAACCACGTATATCTATGTCTCTCTAGTTTTATGTGTTTTGTGTGATTTTATTTTCCGCATATATTATGTGTTGCATTTCTCCATAATGTATAATTTTCTAACAACTGTTATTAGAGCCGAAGTTATATTTGGCTGATAAACTTGCAGGAAAAAAGGGTTCCTAGTTCGAGTGGGAGCGCTGGCGGACGATGGTAAGTTTAGGGTCAAGAAATTTAACGGCCAAAACTTCCCGCTATGGAAGATGCAGATGGAAGATTATCTGTATCAGAAAGATATGTACCTACCATTGAGCGAAAAAACAAAGAAGCCGGCGACCATGAAAAATGAGGAATGGAACATTATCGATAGAAAGGCACTTGGAACAGTACGATTATGTCTTACGGCGTCAGTTGCCTTCAATATTTCGAAGGAAACAACAACAGAGGGTTTGATGCAGACGTTGGAGAAACTATATGAAAAACCCTTGGCCTCAAACAAGGTATTTCTTATGAAACGACTATTTAATACGAAGATGTCGGAAGGTGGATCTATTGCAGATCAATAAAATGAATTTAATACAGTTACCAGTCAGTTAAGTTCTGTAGGGGTAAACTTTGATGATGAAGTTAGAGCTCTGTTATTCTTGTGCTCATTACCAGAAAGATGGAATGGTTTATTAATGGCCATTAGTAACTCTGTCTTTGGATCTAGTACTTTAAAGTTTGATGATGTTGTTGTTGCTATCCTTAGCGAGGAAATGAGACAGAAAAGCTTCGGTGAGACATCGGGTAATGCTTTGAGTGCAGAGTCTAGGGGAAGAAGAATGGAAAGAGGAAAGAGCTCAGGATATCGCAGTAAATCAAGGAAAGGCAGATCCAAGTCCAGATAAGGAATAGTGTGCTGGAATTGCGGAAAGAATGGACACCTAAAGAAAGACTGTAGATCTCGAAAGGGAAAAGAAGGAGACACACAACAAGAAAACAATCATGAAGCAAATGTGACAGGTGATGTGTTACAAGATGCTTTGATTCTTTCTTTTGAAAATGTTATTGATTCTTGGGTTGTAGATTCAGGGGCTTCATTCCATGCCATGCCTGATAAGAAATATTTTCATGACTATGTTCAAGGAGATTTTGGACAAGTTCGTTTGGGTGATGATAAACCCTGTAAAATTGTTGGAATGGGTAAAGTTCTTGTAAAACAACAGAATGGAATCCAATGGATACTAAAGGAGGTTAGGCATGTTCCAGATCTGAAGTAAAATCTGATTTCAACAGGGCAGTTAGGCAGTAAAGGTTGTGTGACAACTTTCACAGATAAAACTTGGAAGGTCACCAAAGGAGCCCTTGTAATAGAAAAAGGTGAAAATGTTGGTACATTGTATTTATGCAATGGTATTTCTAACTCTGTTAATGCTTTAACTTCCAAACGAGCAGATGCAGCATTATGGCATCATAGGCTCGGACACATGAGTGAGAAGGGAATGAAGATTCTTCACTCAAGAAATTTGTTGCCAGGTTTGAAAAATGTTGATTTGGATTTCTGTGAGAATTGCATTTATGGAAAACAAAAGAGAGTCAGATTTCTCAGAGTTGGGAAAGAAAAGAAGAGTGAAAAATTGGAGCTTGTGCATACAGATGTATGGGGACCTGCTCAGGTATCATCTCTCGGTGGCTCTTGCTATTATGTTACGTTTATTGATGATGCAACTAGAAAAACTTGGATTTATTGTATTCAAAATAAATCTGATGTATTTGATACTTTCAAGAAATGGAAAGCTTTGTTTGAGATTGAGACAGGAAAGAAGTTGAAGTGTCTCAGATCAGACAATGGAGGTGAATATTGCAGCAAAGAGTTTGATAGGTAATGTTCAGAGCATGGAATTCGTAGAGAGAAGACAGTTCCAAGAACACCACAAGAAAATGGTGTGTCAGAAAGGATGAACAGAACAATCATGGAGCGTGCAAGGTGCATGAGATTGCATGCGGGATTGCCTTTACAATTTTGGGCAGATGTTGTAGATATTGTTTTTTATCTAATAAACAGAGGGCCTTCAAGTTCCTTGGATGGTGGTATTCCAGAGGAAGCATGGACAGGTAAAAAGGTAAACTACTCTTTTTTAAAGCCTTTTGGTTGTGAGGCCTTTTTCCATATTAATAAAGAAAATAGAACAAAGCATGAGGCAAAATCAAAGAAATGTGCCTTTATTGGATATGGTGCTAATGATTTTGGTTATCGCTTATATGATTATGAAAATCACAAAATCATTAGGAGCAGAGATGTAATATTCAATGAAAAGGTCTTGTATAAGAATCAGTTGCAGGAAAAGAAACAGGAAAAAGAAAGCAAAGAATACACGGTTCTTGATGAGATAACTGAAAAAGTAAAGGTGCCTGAAAATAATCAACAACCACAGCAGCAACAACCACCACAACAGCAACAGGCACCTCAAACACCTGAAAGTGGTGTTAGAAGATCTACCAGGATAAGTAGACCCCCTGAATGACACTCTCCTTCATTATATTATTTATTGTTGACTGATTCTGGTGAACCTGAATGTTATGAAGAAGCAATGCAGGTTGAAAGCAGGAAGAAGTGGGAGCTAGCCATGGAAGAAGAGATGGACTCCTTAATGCATAACCAGACTTGGGACTTAGTCAGGTTGCCTGCAGGTAAAACTACATTGCAGAATAAATGGGTTTACAGGCTTAAGGAAGAAGATGGAGGAAAACAGAGGTACAAAGCTAGACTTGTGGTGAAGGGGTTTGCACAGAAGAAAGGTATTGATTTTGATGAAATATTTTCTCCTGTTGTTAAAATGAATTCAATCAGAACTATTTTAAGTCTTGTAGCAGCGGAAGATTTACATCTTGAACAGTTAGATGTAAAGAAAACATTTCTCCATGGAGATTTGGAGGAAGAGATATACATGCAGCAACCAGAAGGATATGAGGTAAAAGGAAAAGAAAAATTGGTGTGCAGGTTAAAGAAGAGCTTGTATGGCTTAAAACAGGCTCCAAGGCAGTGGTATCTAAAATTTGACAAGTTTATGTCTGAACAAGGTTATACTAGATGTCACTCTAATCATTGTGTTTATCTAAAAAGGCAAAATGATGGCAGCTATATTATATTGTTATTGTATGTAGATGACATGCTTGTTGCGAGATCTAACATGCAGGAAATAAATGTGCTCAAAAGAAAATTGGCAAATTCCTTTGCAATGAAGGATTTGGGAGCTGCAAAACAAATCCTTGGTATGAGGATAACTAGAGACAGGAAAAATTGCAAATTAACACTGTCTCAGAATGAGTACATAGAAAAGGTGTTGAAAAGATTTAATATGCAGAATGCAAAACCAGTTAGTACACCTTTTGCTAGCCATTTCAAACTTAGTAAGGAGATGTTCCCAAAGACCCAAGAAGACATGGATTATATGTCTAAAGTTCCATATGCATCAACAGTTGGAAGCTTAATGTATGCAATGGTCTGCACAAGGCCTGATATTGCACATGCAGTGGGAGTTGTAAGTAGGTACATGAATAATCCGGGAAAAGAACATTGGATGGCAGTAAAATGGATTCTCAGATATTTGAGAGGCACCACAAATCAAGCATTATGATTTGGTGGTTCAAACATTGCTCTACAGGGATATGTTGATGCAGATATGGCAGGTGACAGAGATAACAGGAGGAGCACTACAGGATATGTATTTACTGTAGGTGGAACAGCTGTCAGTTGGGTTTCAAAAATCCAAAGTGTTGTTGCACTTTCAACAACGGAAGCAGAGTATGTTGCTGCTATAGAGGCTAGTAAAGAAATGATTTGGTTACAAAGGTTTATGGATGAATTGGGTAAGAAGCATGATATGGGCACATTATACAGTGATAGCCAAAGTGCCATTCATCTTGCAAAGAACTCAACATTTCATTCTAGGACTAAACACATACATCTCAAGTACCATTTCATACGGTCAGTATTGGAAGATGGAGAGTTGAAGCTAGAAAAGATACACACTAGCCAGAATCCTGCAAATATGCTAACAAAAGTTGGAGAAACTGAGAATGTGCTTAGCTTCAATTGGTCTTCAAGGATGACGATGGATATGAGGAACAGCCAGGTCCAAAGAGAAGTCATTTTCTAGCAAATGA
Organism: Pinus albicaulis; assembly: GCA_034641835.2. Lineage (NCBI taxonomy): Eukaryota > Viridiplantae > Streptophyta > Pinopsida > Pinales > Pinaceae > Pinus > Pinus albicaulis. The sequence continues at coordinate 1,399,731,798 of CM076578.1, forward strand.
AGCAGCAGTGGAGTTGCTACAATCAGTCTCCAAGTGGGAGATTGTTGGGTGTGGAGCCTGATTATCTTGTTTACTTTGTATCATAGCATTGGACCCCTGTACCTTAAAAGGGGCGGCAACACCGCCCGTAATTAATTGCTGCCATGGGGGGTCTAGGGGGGGTGGCAGCGCTTTTCGGAGCCCCCCCCTGGCAGGGGTTTTTGGGGGTAGCGCCCCCGAAGCTAAAAACAAATGTAAAATTGCCTTGTAAAAGTATAGTAATTTCTAGTCAATCTGGGCCATTCATTAGGCAAATGATTTGACGGTAGAAGTTATGTTTATATTAGGGTTTTTTGCCCTAGAAGGAAACCCCCTTGTATATATGAGGGTATTGTATTGTGGCTCTGTATTATGTGTGTATTCTCGGAGCGAGAAACAGAGAGGGAGACTGTGAGAGAGAACAGAGGATATTACAGCGGATCTGCTATAGGTTTTGTCTCTTCATTTTTGCTGGATAATAGAAAGGAAGGACTGGTTGTTCGGGGTGGACGTAGCCCAAACTGGGTGAACCACGTATATTTGTGTCTCTCTAGTTTTATGTGTTTTTTGTGCTTTTATTTTCCGCATATATTATGTGTTGCATTGCTCCATAATATATAATTTTCTAACACCATACTTCACCCTTGCAACATTATGGCAAGTGGGAGAGCAATTTTTCCCTTGCTCTCTCCCCATCCTCCGAAGCAACAAATATCTTTGCTACCTCATCGTACCTCCATCATACACATTGTGTAGTGAAAACATAATGATCATGCCATCTTAATGTATCCACACTCCTTGCTACCCCCTGTGAAAGTATCCTGCCAAGCTCCTCCCATCCACATACCCTTGAGAAAAGGACATGTCTCATGATGGCCAAAATCTCTCCTTAGCAGCCGGCGCAGCTTTGCCTCTTACTGCCCTGTGTCATATATATGCAAGTGGCTCACAAGCCTCTTGCCTTCCATCCACTCTCCTCTGTCGAGATATGGTTGTCCCCAATCCTTCTCTCCTTTGGCATCTACCTAATGAAGACTGCCATTATCCCAAAGCAAGTATTCCTCCTTACACCTCATGGGATGTTGAGATGTAACCCCTTGAAGAGTTTCCAGGAAATGCCTCTCACCAATCAAACCCTTGAATCCACAAGAATGCAAGTGTGCTAAGGACAAGACATCCTTAGGAGATGGCACATCATGCATGTTGCCCCCCACAACCTCGCACCATAACTCCACATGTTGCATGCAAATCAATAACGGTGCAAAGGAATGAGTGTTGATCCCTCCTTGGATAAAACCCCTGTTGCACAGCGCTGTGCAACCTTGCTTCTCTTTATCAGCATGATGTTTCGATCCTGGGCCATGTGAATGCAAATTTCCCAAACTTCTCATGAAATTTCCTGAATTGTCACTGCATTTGAATTTTTTCATACCTTTGTGGGTCTTTGAGACATCTTGTATGGCTGCAAGAGTCCCTCTCTCTGATTTGTTGGCTAATCCAACTGCTGATATGGTGGGCTGCTCCTCTATGAACTGGATGTCGATGGTAGAAGCCTCCTCAAGTGGAGAAGAATGCTCCTCCTCCTCTGGCCATCTATCCACTTCCTCTTGTGGCCCTCCATACTATTCACCTCCTTCATGAGAATAGGAAGTGCTTTCATATTCTCCTTCCTTTTGAAGCCCTCTAGAGGTTCCACTGCAACTTTTTTCATCTTGAAACCCTCTTGGAGTTTCACTACACCTTTCTTTTCCATTGGTTGAAACCCTTTGGAGAGGCTCCTTTCTTATCTGAAAAATGGATGAGAGTAACCTCATCCTCTCCATCTTTGTTCCCCTCTTCTTTGTATTCTCTGGGTGGATCTGAAATCCATAGGTTGAGCCAAGATGGCTGCTCCTTTCTCTCCTCTTTAGTTTTCTGAAAGCTTGATCTCACAGGCAGTGCGAGAGATCATGCTCTGATACCACTGTAATATTCCCTTTTCAGAAATATCACAAGTCTATGCCAAAGATGGAATGCTAAGGCATTTACTAGTTATGTCTCCTTTCAAAGAAGGGAGAGAACCAGAGGCTACCTGGCCCTTTGTAGTCTCTGTCTACAGATATGTGATTATTCCTATTCAAGAATTGTTGTAGCAAGCTCCTTAGGGACATTGCATAAGGAAGCAGATGTAATAATAAGGCCACCCATTGCTATAATGCCTTAAAAAATATATAGTTCAACCTCCTTGCAGAATATCAGCTCAAATAAATAACCTTAAGCAGGTTATTCAGATCTCCCAAAATGAGCTAGCTGAAAATTGTAGTAACATGTGAGAACAAAACAGCTGTCTTCAGAAAATAAAGTTTTATAGGTGATAAATGGGACTGAGGTCGCTTAGATGATCCAATATATGACTCACTTGCAGAATCAGAGGTTAAACAAATGAATCTAGCTCATATAATCGGCACTCTCAAAACAATATGCCTCATTCTAGCTCAAAACCCCATAGTCTAGCTCATGCAGAAAATAATGAAACAAGAATAGCGTTATTTTTACTAGGGTTACTACAGTAAATAATGTGACATAGAAGATCAGAAATCCATGAGCATCCAATGGTGAGAAAAATGAGAATTCATTCCTCTTTATACAAAACACAGATCCCTCGGCAAGGGTTAAACGAAGGTACAATGTATAGAAATGCAGATCTGCAAATGTAGAGTTGGAAAACATAGTTACTGCAACACTGAGTATAAATATATCTGAAAATTCTCAAATACAGAGGAGGAATGAAATATAGAGCTTTCCGGTAGAAGGGTTGGCCCTTCCTCCAAAGAATTAGCTCTCAACCAAGGGATCAAACCCTGTAGCTACTGCCTCACAAAAATAACGTAGTTTACCCAATGAAATGCACTGTAATGGATGGAAAATGAGCTGGCCACATGCCAAGATCTGAAATGAGCTCTGAAATCTCTTATACAGCTCCCTCAATGCAAGATGGAAATGCACAAGAGAAGATGAAACAACCCTCCCACTGCACTGCCCAGCTACACAGCATCCTCTGCTATATAAATAACGCTACAGATATGAGAAATTATTGGCCTACAATCCATATGTGGGAGAAATGAAGCACAACCCCTTCAAGAGATCACTCAATGAAGGAGAAGTAATTCCTAAGCAGGAATCCCTCCAAACTCTGCTGAGCAGCAAGAGTTTGCCAAAAATGTCTAGGCAAACATGAAATCGAAATACACAAGCTAACCCCACAAAGCTGCCCTTCTCCTCCTTATGTAGTTGCATGCTCCTTCACCTTGGGTCCCACCTCTTATGGTTTCCATCTCATTTGAATCTCTTCCCTCCAAAATTGTGTTGTCTTCTTAGGCAAGCTACTCCTCCTTAGGCTGCACTGGTTGACTTGGTCAACTTGACCTTGTCCTCATGCAATTGGCCCTTTTCAAACTAGGAGGTGCAAAATAAGCTGCTCAAAGGTTCCCTTTTCACATTAGGAAGGGTTTTATTCATGTCAAGAGGCCTCCTCTTCCTTTTTATTCACCTATTACACAATATGAGCAAAAAATAATGTTCCAATTTATCCATGAAAATTTTGGAACATTACAATGGAAATACATATAATTAAACTAAGCAAAGTGTAATATAAAATTTTTGAGTACAATGATTGTCTCATTTAAATATTTACACTTAAACTTAGGATAAACATCATTTTATGGGTTTTTGAGTGTTTTTGGGTGAAATGAAATTAATTAAGGGGGGGTTTTACTTTCTCTAAGAAAAAAAGGTGTTTTACTTAGGAAAAGGGATTATATTTTTTGAAAAGGGTGAATATGTTGAGGAAATGAGATTTTGTGAAGGGAATCCAGTGATTTTACCAATCAGTCACTAAGCCTTGGGTCTGGTCCCAACAGAAGTCAAAGAAATGCTCTAAGCCTCTTTAACTGAAGGTTTTGAATACTGGAACATTGTGGGGGAGGGGAAATTTGTAATTTTGGTAGATGATGTTTTATTACATGCCTTTCACAACTAATTTATACCTACCCATCATTATTCTAAAATTTTTTACTTTATTTGCATGGGTGCATTTAATCTTGAAACCCTAAATCCATTTTTGTTTTTAAAGCAAGAAACTTGTTAGGGTCCTGTGATTTAGCAGATTGGTATACCAAATGCACATGGTAACATGAAACCAATATTTGGAGTCCTAGCACCTAACCTTTCTAGACTCAGAGAGGGATCTCTCTATTGTATGAAAAGGATGTGAACTTGTTTGCTTTAGATGGATGATTTTAGGCTAGTTGTGAAGTTTATGGTTTGATTGTTTGTTTGGGTTGGCTAAAAGGATCAACTATAATAGGTGGAGTGAGAGGTCATAAAATCATTGGGCTATGGAGTCTATGAAAGTCATGGATATCTCAACAATGAGTTAGAGTGCATCATAGGGAAAATCTACTGTAGTCAATGGGTTTTTTAAGGTTATGTGTGAAGTGAAATGGACATTAAGTTGGGGAAACAAGGTAGGGAAAAGGGAAGTTAAGAATCCTTTTTCATATACCCATAAAAAAGAAGGTCTCAAATACCGATAAGAAAAAAATAATAATCATGAGATAGGGCAAACCATTAACTCAATGAGAATACTTGAACAAATAGATATTCAAGATGAACAATTCAGTGAAAAAAAGAAAGCAAGAAAACTTATCTAACTTTAGTGATTTCACCTTCAAGTTTTGAAAACATATAAGATGAAAAATAACTTTAATCAATGAAGAGGGAACTCCTATACATCATCAATCAAGCTATAAAGAACTTTGAGGAAAACTTATCAAGCATGGACAAAGGGCATGATCAAAACATGGCCTCTTTGGCTAAAACTAGCAAGTAACCCATCAAAGAGAGATTCCACAAACAGAGTTTAGATAGCATCCAGTAAGCAAGGTTAACCATAAAACATATTTGGAAACTACATTATTAAACCATTAATGAAAGAAACAAGCTTAGGTGGATCTAAGATGCATCTAATAATTCCTTAAACTAACCCAGCAGAGGAAAACATAAAGACAATAGTAACAGGAAGGACTAAGGTGCCTCAAACAACATTTCTTACCCTATAATTTCCTAATATACTGAAACATAGAAAGATGGACATAATGATAAACAAGAAAACATGAAAAAATTAGAGACACAACACCATTCACCAAGCTCAGGGATCTTGCAAGCAAGCTTTCATCATCATCAATCAAAGCAAATCATTCACAAGCTCCATAACACCAAATTGCTCTTCAACCTCAAAGAACCATGTACTGCTCTAAAAAATCATCAAATGCCAACATTAACAATGAGTCCTCAATGCTCTATTTAACCATAAAGGAGGAAAATAACCTAATAGAGTAACTAGAATCCTATTGGCGAATCAGAAATTTCACTATTGTCCTTGAGGCCTTGCAAGGCCCAAGGCACAAAATATCTAAAACAAAAAATATTTTTCGGGCACTTTAAGCAAAGAAATTGACGTTTGAGGTTTGAAAATCATCCTAAAACTTTCCAAGCATACATTTTTTACTTTCCCTCTACTAAGGGTGCAACACTATGATTTAGGATGAATTTCCATGCCAAGGCCATAGCACTGGAGTAGGAAAACGGGGTCAACTTGCAACAGTGTTTTGAAAGCCTTCCTGATATTAGAAAAGGATCCGTGATGGCCCGCGGGAAAGCCCTTTGAGTATAAATTACAGATATAGCCTTTTTTTCTCTGATTTGACCTTTGAAACCTGTTCAAAAACAAAAAATTCCAAGGCTGGTAAAGGCACAACACATGTCCTGAAAAGCAGGCAAAATGGTGAAAATTAGGGTGTTTTTGACCCTTTTGGAGGACCAAAACAAATCCAATTGATATGAAACTTTGTGAGCATGATAAATTTGAGATGAGGATTCCAAAAATGTGTGCATTTCCTCCTGAAGATGCTTTGAGAAAAAGCTTAGCACCATGTGTGCTACCCCCTTGGCCTTAAAATTAGCAAAAAACCAAAACTTGTCAAAATTATCCGAAATTTGGTGAATGAGTGCCTCACGGGATTTGAGAGACCTATAAAGAAGCTTGTTCCAATATTAAAATCCTATATTGGCCTTTTTCTTCTTTTAGTTCTTGAATTTCAATGAGGGCTTCCTTCAATTTGGCACAAGCAATTTTGTTTTTCATTGCATAATGCTTGGTCATCTTTTTATGGAGAGCAAGACCCCTTTTTATCTTCTTAAAATACTTATTCTCATTCTTGTAGTACTGAATGATACGTTGTGCCATCTCAAAGTCTCTCTCCCACTCCCTGATTTGTGCATCTTTGCTTTGGAGTAGTAACCTAGTGGCCATCTCCTCATCTTCATTATCACTGCCAAGGTCAATGAATTGGGTTTCTTTTTTGGTTTGCCTACCTCCCTTAGCTTTCTTATCCTTTTTCATATTTTCTTTGCCCTTGTCAAGCCTTTGAGTTGATGTAGATGGCAAGGTCCCTTTCCTTTTGGAGGCATCAAACACTTGCCTTGATCCTCTTTGATATGTGAGAGGGAAAAACTCAAATTTCCTTACTAGAATGCTCTTACCATAACTAATCTCATGATTTCATTTATTTTCCTCAATGACCTCTACATTTATGTCTCCTGCATTGTGTTATTGGATTCCCTCTTGAGATTCACTTGAATTTTCCTCCATGCTAGCATTACTGTCATGATCTTCACCCCTGTCATCAACCTCTTAACTGTCCTCTTGGTTCATAGTGTAATGCTATAATCATTATTAGGGCTATCAATCATCATGTTTTATTCTTCATTTCCATGACTGTCATTAGCCTCTTCTTGACCGTTTGCACAATTATCATCTTCATTTTGTTCATCTATGTCACTATCTCCATGATTGAGGCTTGTTTCATAAGTGTCACTACAATCCTTATTCTCTTCATTGTCCTTATTGTCATGATCTTTTTCATTTTCATCCTCTTTTTCATTGCTAGCCTCTGTGTCACTATCCTTTTCATCACTGCCATCCTCCTCCTCTTCATCATTCTCTACCTCTGTCTATTCTTCAAATTCTTCCTTTGTCTCTTCTTCAATATCTGCCTCTACCTCTTCTTCTAATTCTTCCTTTTCATCATTTGTTCCTTCTTTATTTGTCTCTCCTTCCTCTTCACTATTTTTCTCACTGAATTTTTCTTCATAATTTGCCTCTATCTCTTGATTTTCATCATCATCCTCCTCATCATCATTTTCTTCCTCACGAATGTCATTTTCTACTTCCTCATGATTGTCACTTTCTGCCTCATCATTTGTTTCTTCTTCCTCACTGTCCTTCGTTTCTTCCTCATCATCACCACTTTCTTCATTTTCATTTTCCTCTTCTTCATCATTTGTTTCTTCCTCTTGACTGTCATTTTCCTCTTTGTCATTGTTCTCTTATTATTCTTCATCATCCTCTTCTTGTTCTGATGCTTTAGGAGAAGGTAAGGGTGAGAAGTTTCCTTGAGGAGAGGATTCATGTGCAGAGGATGAATCATGGTCAGTGGGGATTGATGGAGGAATGGAGGAAGGTGGATGAGAATATGAAGGTAAAATTTGCAGATGAAGAGGCTGTGGATTTGTGAAAACATCATGGGCGATGAAAAATTCCCATGGGATACCCTGTTGCTCTAATTGATGCAACACAATCATCTTGATAAGAGAATGGTGGAAAAAACACTGCATTTGTTGTGAAGGAGGCCTCTTTTGCACAATGTATGACATCTTATCAATACTTCTATAAATGTAATAGGGAAAATGTAGTAGCTTGGCCCTAGTGAAGTGCATAAGTAGTCATATATGGTAGGAATAAAGTCTAGAAAACCTCCCCTTGCATGTAAAATACTTCATGATGACTTTCATTAAGGGGGCATATCTCTCCAACAAATGGGAAAAGGGAAAAATAGTTTTGCAATTAGCTTGGAATCTTGGTTTTAAGAAAGCTTGATAATGAATCAAGTACAAACTCACCTTCTTGAACCATTTTTCTCCCATACCAGTTATCCTAGTGGCCATAGCAATTGTATTGGTGGATAGCTCAAAATTTACCCCAGCTAGATGCACTTGATGGTCATGGTGGTTGAGGATAAAAAGACTGGTCAACTCAGGGTGACTTTGGACTCTTTGTACTCTTTCACATAAATCAAAAAATCCTACCTCTTGGAAATATGCAATTGTTGTAGGGGATGTTGTCAACTCCTTGGTGTTCAAAGGTACAAACCTCTTTACTCTTCCACCCTTTATCTGTTGTCCCCTAGGCCTTTGGCTTCCCTTGCCAATGTCACTACTGCCTTCTCTAGACATTTTATCTTTTACCCTTGCTTTGAAATCAAAACCCTGAAACTACTAGGGAAATGATATAAGGAGGGCAAGTGAGATGATAATGAGAAAGACAGTGATTTTCAAGTGAAGGGAAATGATGAGTGAAGAAGGACAATTTGGGCCTCAGTGTACCTTTAGTTTGTAGATGGATGGGTGCCCTTTCAACAAGAATGTTGTTAATAGGGGATTAGGTTTCCTCTTCCTTAGGGTTTTTATTTTCTTTACATTTCTTGCTAAGTTTCACCTTTAAAACAAATGAGAGGGGGTAGAGCATCTAAATACCTCTTATAAAGACTCTAGGAAGTGCTAGGAAGAAAAATTGGAGCAGTCTTGAGGCAGTTCGAGGCTTGCACCAGCTTGAAAAGCTTCCTGGATAAATGCATAGCATAGGAGCGTAGAACTTGGGCCCCTACACATGCTATTGGGTTGGCCTGAACGACCCTGTGCGTAGCACCGGCAGAGCTGCACGTTGTCGAGTCGGCCTGAACAGCTCTGCGCATAGCACCCAGGCGGAGCACAGGAGCACAATAGTGGAGCTGCACGAGATGTCGGGTCCTTCTTTGTAGTGTCTGAATGAGCAGGAGCGTAGCAGTGGAGCTGCACAAACTGTCAGGTCCTTATGTGCAGTTTCTGAATGGACAAGAGTGTAATAGTTTGGGCCTATCAGGTGGCCTGCATGGGCTATTGGGTCCATGCTGCATAATGCCTGTGCATAGTGCCCAGGCCAGTCGGGCCCTTGCATGCTATCGGGTCTACACACGGGTAAACACGTAGCAACCTTTCTTAGAAACACAATGCGCAGTTAAAAATTCTTAAGAACGCACACACAGGCGCGTAGTGAGGTTTTCCAAGAGCATAGCGCCGGGTTCTTCCTGCCCGAGTTCTGCCAGAACTTAGGAGTTACTCTCGAAGACTTCTCACTCCTTTTTTTGATAGAAAAATGAAATGGAGGAAGACTGAGAGGGCCTTTTATACCCTTTGGAAAATAAATAAAACTTTAAAAACCCACTTTTATGTTTGCCTTTGGTTACTTTATAATTTTCACTAATATCTCTTTGACTCTTTTTGCAGATGGCTTAAACTTTGTCAAAGTGATTTTTATTTGGTGAGGGTGTGCTGGAACGATGAATAGGTCCCTTTTTTAATATTTAAAGGTCTGGGCATTGTGCAAACTGTCCTTTCTTGCACTAATAAACTGAAATTTTTTTTCTTACCCTTTTTGGCATGCTTGAGTGAAAGTGACCTGAAACATATTTTTCTTACTTTTTACTGATATTGACAGTGATATAACTATTTCGTCAAAGATTGCACATCATGCTTGCCATGTTTTTAATTGACCACTTCTGATTTTTTTTGTCTTCTTAAACTTTATTTGGAGTTTGACACCTTATTTACTCAACAGTAGAACTCATGCTCAATTTGATTTCTCATTTGACACTTAACGTCCTCCTTTACTTATTTTGACCATTTTGAAGACATTTGACTGCACTTGAAGGCTTAGAATTCCTCACACTTATACTCTTTAAAATTTGTCCCTTTGATGTAGTGAAAACCCCTTATCTTTCACAAACCCTAGAAATCACCTTCAAAGGCTTTTGGAAAACCTCTTGCTGTCCTGATGGAGGTCTATCATCCCCATTTCACCTGCTTTGCCTATCTTCCCAAACTTTAGGTTTTAGGGTTGTTAGAGACAAATAATTAGTGTTGTCTTCTAATTTCTATATAGCCTTTTAGGTTCAGTCATTTTTGTTCAGTTAACCTCCCCTTTTTCCCTTCTTCATTTCTAATTTCTAAAAAATCTTCAATGTGTGTTTGGTTGTGTTGTGGTGCCTTTGTCCTTGTGGTCCTTGCACTATTTTCTTGCTTGGAAACACTATTTTTCCAATCAGTCCTTAGAAACCTGATTCTCTTTGAACATAGGCCTGTTGCCTCTCATTTTCTATAGTTGTCCTTAGTGATGAATTAGCCTCTTACCTTACCTCTTTTTATACTGATGGCCATCTCATTCATTCTTGCAAAAATGTTTAATATGGGCAGTTGTTTTTTGGAGAAGTTGTGCTTTGACCAAGGAGGCCTTCCTTGAAGGATTTCTTGATCCATTTAGACAATCATGTGTTTTCCTTCTTCTCCTTTAATTGCAACCTCTTGGCACAGGAAAAACAAATATTTAGAACACCAAAACAAATCCTATGACCCGTGAAACCCTAGGTGACCTAGTGGGAGGCCTTTTGGACTTGGCTTTTGGCTGAAAACTTGACTTAGGGTTTTTAGGTGTAAAACAGAGTTTTTGACAACACTTATGCATTGCAGACCTAAAATATGATGACTTTTATTTATCTAAAGAGCCTCTAAAGGTAGCTTGAAACCAAGAATTCTTGAGGCATTTGATGAATAGGGGAAAAGGTTAGGCTACTTGGCAATCCAAGGTGTAAGCATAGGGGTTAGGCAAGTCAAAACAAAGTGGTAAGGTCAGAGATGGTGAAATATAGTGAAAATGAGTGGCATGAGCCCATGATGGGTCTTCTGGTTGTGATAGGTTGGCCATGACTTGATAGAGTAGTAAAATAGTGAAAAAATTATCCCAAGGATGATGAAGGTAGTGAGATTTATAGAACTCACAATATTCACAAATTTTGTTTCTAGAAATTTGGGATAAACATTTAGTCATCTATAGAAAGAAAAAAATTACTGATGACTAAGAGTGGCTCCACTTAGGGAGGGTAGCTTCTTTTCAAGAGGTGTCCAGAACATCAGATCTATGGTTTTATGAAGACCAGTGCCTCATCCATTAGGCAATTTTTTACTTATTTTCATTTGTTGATGCTTCTTTGAAGTTGTGATCTTAATAATCTGAAAAACATGATTAGCTTAGCTTCATCTCTAACTACCCAACCTACTTGTCTAAAAAATTTTCTTCTTATGGTGCACTTAAACTGGAAAACACTTGACATTTTCTTCTTTTGAAAACAAAACAAACTATCTACTTCTACTCTTATTACTTCAAAGAGTTCAGATTATGCTAATGAAATCTTTTTATTCTCTACCTATTATATCTGACTATCAAGATTGAACTGTATGATAGATTTCATTCTCTAAGCTATAGACATGAAATTTAAAGTATGGTTTAAATTAGGATTAGGCAATCTGACTTACCATGGGTTGTGGCATCAGAAAAGTTGCACATAAACATTATTTTTATGCAAACAACAGTAGAAAAATAAGGGTTGTGATTTATCATTTGGTATGCATCCCCATCTTTCTCTTTGGTTCATTTTTGAGCATGTGGAACCAGTATCTTTCATTCCTAATCTATACCCTTTTTTTTTGACAAGTCAATTTTTGAATGATTTGACAAGCTCTTTTGCAGTAACTTATCAACACAAATTTAAAGGATGTTCAACCATGATTAGGCTAGATGACTGAACAAGATCTTATTTTTGAATAAGGAGTGGAATTTAGGCTTGCACACTTTCAGTACTACTATTTTTTGTTATGGGGATGTACCTTTTTTAAAATATGCCCTATTTTTTTTTTGTATTTTTTTTGTATTTTTTGTTTTTTATGATCTCCCATCATGCTATGTTATGTACAATGAATGAAAGTTTGAAACTAGGACTCTTGACAGAAATAGTATTTGAGCATCCGGCCATTGACCGAACCTTCAAATAATTCTTCTCCATTCAATCATTGTAAAAAGAAAGCATTATGACCTCTAACTGACTGAATGAGATAAGGACCTCTCCACAAATTCTCAAATTTACCATGTTTACCTTTGTCCTCCCTTCTGGAATCCCATTTCAGCACTGTGTCTCCAATGTGGAAATTGTTGGCTTTAGTTCTTCTGTCAAATATTTTCTTTATGTTTCCTTGCACTGTTTGAGTCTTGTTATAAATTTCTTCCCTTGTTTGTTGCAAATGAATGGTTTGGTTCAGCCTCCTTTGCATGTCATTTTCTTCTGATTAAACTTCTTGGAGAAGCTTTATCACCAGAAATCCCAAGGATGTTGGGAAAATGACATCCATGCCATACACTAGTTGATAGGGAGACATACCGATTGATTTCTTGGTGGTTATTCTATCAACCCATAGTGCATGTACTAGCTTTCCATGCCATGCTTTTTTATTCTGTTCTAGAAGCTTCTTGATGATATTGAAAAGCTTTTATTAGAGGATTCATCTAGCCTGTTACCTTGAGGGTAATAAGTTGTGGAATGTCCTAGCATGATGTGATATTTATAACAAAAGTCGAACATACTTTTGGATGTAAAGGCAGTGGCATTATCTGTGGTGATGTTTCTGGGGAAATCAAATCTAAACAGGATGTTTGTCTCAAGAAATTTGATAATGACCAAGTCAGTGGCATTCCTAGAGGGTATGGCTTCTATCCACTTGGTAAAGTAATCAGTAGCAATGAGGATCCACTTATGTTGGGCAGATGATGTGGGGTGAATCTTGCCATTTAAGTCTAAACCACATTGTTGAAAATGAGCTTCAATAGTAATGGGATTCAAAGAAAAAGGTAAGAGTTTTCTCTTTCCATAAAAAATTTGGCACTTATGGCAAGTCATGACCGGTTTGTGGGTGTCAGGAAAAAGGGTGGGCTAATAGTATCCAGATCTAAGGATCTTTTTGGCTGTGGTTTTCCAGTAAATATGGCCTCCACACTCTCCCTGGTGCAGCTCATGCATGATCTTACTTGCATCATCCTCAAGCAAAAACTTAAGTAATATACCAATAGGATTCTTCCAATATAATATTCCATCTAAAATGTAGAATTTTAAAGCTTTTTTTTTCTTCAGAAATCTAGCTTTTTTCTTTGATAATGTAGGAGGAGCATTGAGATAGAAAAGCACATATAGGATATCAACATAACAAGATGAACTCAGAAATAATTCTTCAACATGTGGAGCTGTGCACTCTTCTTTTTCTTAAAAAACATCAACCATATTCATATCTAATGCTTTGAAATTTGATTCAACCATAAGTTTTGCAATTCCTTGTTCTTTAACCAGTTTAGTCGGTCTAATTTCTATGTCATATTATAAGATAATAGCAATCCACTTTCCCCTTTTACCATTAGGGTCCTGATTCATAATTTCTTTTGAAAACTGTGTGTGGAACAAAGGAAATGATACAAGAATGTAAGATATAAACTTTGAAGTCCTTTAATGCCTTAATCAAGGCAAAGGCTTGTTTCTCCATGAAGTTGTACTTTAGAGGAGCATCTCTAAGGGCTTTGCTGAAGAAGGCTATGGGTTGTTCTTGCCCCATCATGTTATTTTGTAACAACATTGCAACCACGGTATGTTCAGATGCAAATGAAACCCTAGGATTTCTCTTCAGCCCCTTTTTTTTTTTCTTTTCTTGATGTTTTTTAAACCTATAAAACCCTAAAACGATAAAATTTTTGACTTCTGTGTGTTTTTAGACCTACTGCGCAGGTGACAGACATCAGTCACAGTTGAGATAGAAAATTTTTCTGAAACCTACTACCGAGAGTTCCAGAAGTGTAGGTCAAACTTTTCAGCCCAAAACCTGTGAACTGGACCTTCAGGGTGCACTTTTCAGCCCCAAAACTGCAACCTTTGCTGAAAACAGGTCAGAAACTGCGACTTGAACTTTTTACAGGGATTTTTCTGAAAGTTTTCTGGGTTTTTCTGAGCCTCTGTTCAGGGTTTTCTGACCTCCATCTCCACCCGTTTTAGACCTATAATTGTTCTATTTCACTCAACTAAGTGGGAACCTAGCCCCCTAGGGCTTTAGTACCCTCCACTTTTCGTGGAAGAGTTTTTCTGTTGCAGGTTGTCTGAAATTTCAGAGTCTTCAACCATTTTTTTAGATCTGATACCTCACCTTCAGATCTGCTTCATATTGGCTTGTTATCCATCCAAATCACCTCATCTAGATTTGTTTGGGTTTTCCTCTAGGGTTCACTCTTTTTCTCTTCAAGAGATAGCCTTTCGCCACCTTTTTTACAACAATTTTTCCTCTGATTTGTTGTTGTTTTCTGCACCACTTTCCAGTAGATTTTGTCTTTTAGATCCCTGTCCCTTTTGACCTTAGATCCATTAGCTTTATTAGTGTGTTTTGATTATTTTTTTACTCACCTATAGAATATTTGTTGAGAGACCCACCCCCTTGGGTTTATATTATTGCATTATTATCTGTTTATTTTCTGTTTTTTCAGGCCTATATACTGTCATTTGCAGGTTATTTGATAGCTATACAGCACACTTTTTCTTTTTCTCTACAAACGTTTGGATTTAAAAATTAAAATTTACACATGTTTACACACACACCCTAAGTGAAAAAGGGCTTGATTAACATCGCCAAGAAAAGAATCTAAGACATTGAAATCAATTGATCCTACACCTCTTCGCCCTTGTTTCGACATTGTAATCAGTGGATCCTGCACCTCCCTGCCCTTGTCGGTCCCTTTTTCCTTTGTGCCATGTTTGTATTGACACCATTGCACCACTAAGGTTTTTATCCTGGAGACTTCTTGGCCTTCATACTTAGTTTCCAGTAGGAAGACTTACTCTTCCTTGTAGGGTTTGAGTTAGTCCTCCACTGAGTCTGCACACCGACTCTTCTTCTGGTCCTTTGGGTTCTCCTTCTCATTCCACCTTCGGTTCTCCCCCTGACACCTTCACTATGTTTGGTGCAGGACCTAATGCTGGTGGTAATGCTGCCCCGTCTCGGCCTCCAAAGAATACCATCTAGTGTGCTTTATGTGATATTGTCGGCCATGCCACCCATACTTGTCCAGAGTTACCTCACCTCAAGTCCATGGTTAATGAGATGTTTCCAGAATCTGATATCCCAGAGGTATATGTCACTATACCCGATTCAATCCCGAAACTCAAACCATTTCGCACAAATCACCCTTGTTCTTTGTGTGATTTCCATGGCCACTACACTCACCTCTGTGCTCGCCACGAAGAGTATCGTTCCCGTTTAGAAGCCTTATGCCAATTTGAGGTTAAATGCAATGAGTCCATTGCTCCCTTATTCGGTAAAACCAAAGGACACAAATGCTTCTATTGGCATTCCCCCTTACGATGTCGAGATGACGAAGCCTTCGTCCACCATTTGCTATCTATCATCATCCATGAGACCCTCGATGGAAGTCCCCTTGGAGACTCCCCCTAATGTTTCGCTTGCGCTCCCTTATGCGATCACCCTGGGCTCAACATTGGTAGATCCTTTATCTAATTACTCTTCTGTCACCAATTGTGATGATGCGCATGTGACCCTCTCTTCTCATGATGATGAGTTAGGTAGCTTCCCTGCGTCAAGTGGTATTTCTTCCACCAGTCAACCCATCCTCTATTACGATGATGAAATTATGGAAGTAGTCACCACCCCTGACTTTATCTATCCTCCCTTACATCGAACCCATGCATCCGAACCACATACACCTTGTGGCCATTACATGGACACCCAATGTTTGGGTAAGGGGGCACCCATATTTGAGAATCTAGGAGAAGAAATTATCCACTACTCTCCAAGTGTATCTGGTAGTTTCGGGTCTATTACCATTATTCCTCTACATTTAGCATAACCTCTAGATTCCAATATCACTTCAGATCACTCTAGGGATGATACCCCTCATCACTCCTTCACATTACATAAACAACCCAGTCCCTTCGACATTGTTGTTGACCAACCTGTGAGTTTTATGGGAGAGCACCAGCTCATTATCCCAAGATCCTCTCTTTGGGATAGTGAACTCATGTATGCCAAAATGGAAAATTAAAGTCCATTTGATTCATATATGCAGTACCAAAATAGATTGGTAATCCTCCATTCCCTTTCTCAAACTGTATAACCATAACGAAAACAAATGGCACACCACATCATTACAATGTGTTTAGATTCCCCTTTTCCTAAATACATTTTGGAATGACCACAACATGCTTGGGGGCACCTATTCCCCTCAACCATAAAAATCCCATATCTCAGCCAAAAACAACGCTGAAACCCCCTTTCTCTGACGGAGTGCAATTTTCATGTCATTTCCTAGGACAGGTCGTAGTTTTCTGCCTAGTACTTGCTACCTAGGACGCAGAAAATACCCCAAAAAGGTGCGACCTGGTCTGTTCATGAGCTCTGGGTACCTAAATTGAACTTTCAACCCACTGAAATGAAAGAGTAGGATTAGACATCTCAAATTCCAATGGTTAATTTTTCTGCTACGATCACCGCAAGATTTATGGCCTTCTCTCCTCACTACATTCACCACAGCTCCTCCTGCAAATGACCGAATTTGGAGGGACAATGCCTTATTAAAATAAAACCCCCAATTTTTCTTTCGCCTGCTGCAGCCAAACCATAGCTCAATTTGAAAAACCATATATACCATTGGAAAGTTCTCACCAAGCCCTCAAATGGGTATCTGTTAGGTTTTAGTGACTTGATACTCCACCAGGACACATTTTTTCCATGAAGCGTCATCTCGCCCCTCCTCAAAATCGAATTTCTTCACTTGCAACACTCGTACTGGGGGTACCACTTTTCCTCCACACTGGTCCACGCTCGTGTGGAATTTTGTCATGAGTTACCATCTTGTACTCATGTTTGTATGGTCCCCATTAGACCTTCTCTATGTGGCAACGCCATCGAGTCATCCTTGTTTAGAGCATCCGAGTTGAGTCATCATTGCATTCATGGAGTCTATCCCGAGTCCCTTTACATCCCGCTATAGTCCTCCATCTTTCATTGCTTGGTCCCTCTCTCGTGTCGCACACTATGGATTTCAATCCCACTGTCCCCTATCCCTCATGATATTGTGTTAATCGCTGCCAGGTCATCCATGCCATTTATGCTCTAACAAGGGAAGTCGTTCGTCGCTACTCAGTACCCCCCATTTCATCATCATCATTGGTGTCAGTCTGTTAGTCACTCCGCTATTTTCTCTCATGCGTTAGTTGAGGATCCCTTATTGCCTCACCTATGGCATACCTCCTTATGTTGACATCAGCTCATTCATTCCAGAAGACAAGTCTAGAGGGCGGTGTACCTTGGTTCCAGCTTCCACTCTTGTTCGATGCCTTGGATCAGGCAAAGGGAATCCTTATTACCCTTTGACTTGATTTTTCCTCGTCTCCAGCTCCTTTCAGCATGATCGAGATTCATATACTCGATGGTTCAGTGATGCAGCAGCTGACATCGATGATTCCCGGGTGTGTGTGAGATGTCCCAGCCCTCATGAGGGGGTGGCCCTACTGGTAGCCCCCCACACACTCGGATGACCTCTTCATTACAGCCTTCGATGTAGCTCCATACATTTGATGATATCGGCCTCAGCCTCTTGCAACACCTTTTTTTTGCATGTATTAGTCAGATTTTTAGAGCCCTTTCCTATTTTTAGGGGCATCTGGGTTGAATTTATATCTCATGTACTCAGATATCATTGTACAAGTCTTAACTGTTATCCCAGGCACAATATATATGTGGGATTCATTATCGTGTTTTTTATCTAGCTAATGTTTATGCCAGCATGTTCTATATTGGCCAGTCCCGTGGTTTTCTGGACGCCTTATTGTTTTTACTTTGCCTCGGCAGGCATAGGTATGCCTCCCCCGCCGCCTATAGCATAGGTACTTACTCATCAAAGATACTTGTTGCACCTGTAATTCTCGCCTCCTTAGGGTCTCATTCTTTCAGCACTTTGGTATACCTGATACTTCTCTCTCTTTGACTTCCCCCTCGATGTCTAGTGATTGAGTTCTTATAACGGACTTCGGTCATACGATTAGCTCCTAACGCTCACATGCTGGGGGGCAATTTGTTACACCATTTTTTGGTCATCTAACTTATTATCATTAGATGGACCCAAGTACACCATGTAAGACCAATTTTACCCTAAGTAAAATTGATTTCACTATGAAAATAACTTAGTAAACCACCTTTATTAAGTTGTTTATCGTCTAAACAGGAAACCCCATGAGGAAATGTTAAATAAATATACATTTGTATGATTTTCCTCAAGGAATAATTAGTTAAACAATATTTTAATTAATATTCCTGGTTATATTAAACCCAAAATAAGGAAATCAATTATATAAATCATTATTTATCTTATTATTTTCTAAGAATAATTATTTAAACCTTATTTAAATAATATTCTTTGCTAAATATGACTAAGTCACCCTTAAATAATAAAATAAATCATTATTTATTTTATTATTACTCAACCACATCCTTAAAATGATAAATAAATCATTTATTTATTATTTACAAATAAAGGGATTTTACCCAAGTCAAATTCCTTTTCCCTCCAACAAATATAATAAAATATTCCATAAAAGTTGGATCTTGATTTCGTTAATAATATTTTAATTATGCACCAATATCTAGACTAACTCAATATTTTGTTATAAATAGAAGGGTTTTCCCATTCATTTGTCACCTTTTGTTGCATAAAGATCACTCTGGATCTATACTTTTGGTCTCACTATTGATCCACAATCATAGTCATATTTTGCTACTATTTTTTGTCTGGGTTTTCTACACCATCAAGAGAGAGGAATTCTAGATATGAAGTGCCGAGGACTTACAAGAACCCATCCCATTGAGGAGAACAGGGAACACCCTCTTTTGTTTTCCTCCCAAGTGCCATTAATACAAAATTCATTTGATATATTCATGTCTTTTCTATTGGATGCATGAAGTAAATCTTGTTTTTTTCACTGTTTAATGTCTTCTAATGCATAGATCTAGATTTTTGCAGCATTTATCTTGATCACCTAATTTTAGATCTAAGGATATTAGCAGTCATTTCTGTTGTTAGGGCCGTTTGTTATGCGCAGCTAAAGTGATCTTTTTTCGTATGCTTGGAATTAAGATTCATACTAACATGTTGAATATTTGAAAGTATATGGAGATTCTGAAATAATAGCTAAACAAGTTAGAAATATGATTCATTGTATTTCTGGACACTTGAAACATTATCAAACTTTAGCTCAGAATATTACTTCTCATTTTATTTCATTCAATATATCTACAATTCCTAGATTAGAAAATGCGAGCACTGATTTACTTGCTAATGTAGCATCTAGACTTATACCACCTGAAGTGTTTAGTCTAGATAGATTTTCAATTGAATTAATTTTTAGACCATCTATTCCTGACAATATAACAAATTGGAGAGTATTTAACGATGATGCAGATATAGTAGACTTTCTTACATCAGATAGAGCTTATGACATGAACATGATTTACAGATTGAGGATAAAATAAACAAAAATCCAATTCCCAAATCTGTAGTCAAAATGGAAGATCTTTATGATTTGAAAGATCGATTTAAAAAAGTGACCAATTCAAAAACTCAATGTTCTACTTTAAAGTTTGAATTGATTAATCTTGGTACTCCAGAAAAACCTCAAAACATCAATTTAGGTCTTGGCCTAAAATATGAAGAGAGGATATCATTTATTAAATTGCTAAGAAAATATAAAAAGGTCTTTGCATGGAATTATTCAGATCTTAAAACATATGATACTTCCATAATTCAACATACCATTCCTATGATCTCAAATAATAAACATATCCAACAAAAACTCAGAAAAATTCATCCAAATTTAGAAAGTCAAATTAAATCTGAATTGAATAAAATGCTCAAAGCTAAATTCATCTTTCCTGTTAGACATTCAAAATGGGTGTCAAACATGGCTCCAGTTAGAAAAAAGAATGGAGACATTAGAATTTGTATAGATTTTAGGAACTTGAATAAAGTGTGTTAGAAAGATAATTTTGCCTTACCCACCATGGAGCAGATATTACAATCAGTTGCAGGATCTGAAATGATGTCTTTTCTAGATGGATTTTTGGGGTATAATCAGATCATGGTATATCCTGATGATAGATTAAAAACAACGTTTAGAACAAAATGGGGAACATACGCATATCAAAAAATGCCTTTTGGACTGATTAATGCTGGTGCCACATTTTAGCATGCTATGGATATAGATTTTAGGGGACTAATCAATAGCTCAGTTTTTATATACTTGGATGACATCATTGATTATTCTAAGCATAGGACAATCATATTAGTCACTTAAAAAATATTTTCTAAAGATGCAGAAAATATGGCATTTCCATTAATCCTAAAAAGTGTTATTTTGCCTTATCATAAGGTAAGTTATTGGGATTCATTGTTTCTGAAAAAGGAATTCATATAGACCCTGATAGAATTTAGGAGATTGAAAAAATTCCTCTGCCACATAACAAAAAAAAAATGCAATCATTTTTGGGGCAAATTAATTTTGTGAAAAGATTTGTTCCAAATTTCTCCCAAATTGTCCTACCCCTACAATCAATGATTAAGAAAAATTCAATCTTTAGACGGGGAAAAGAAGAAATAAATTCTTTCGAGTTAATTAAAAAAGCTATTGTTGAAGCTCCCTCTTTAACAACTCCTGATTTTCTCAAACCTTTTCGGCTGTACACATTTTCTTCTGATATATTATATGCAACTGTTTTAACACAATTGAAAGATCAAAACATTGAAGCACCAATTGCTTTTTTTAGCTTTAATATTCAAGGTGATGTGTTACACCATTTTTTGGTCATCTAACCTATTATTATTAGATGGACCCAAGTACACCATGTAAGACCAATTTTACCCTAAGTAAAATTGCATTCACTATGAAAAATAACTTAGTAAACCACCTTTATTAAGTTGTTTATGGTCTAAACAAGAAACCCCATGAGGAAATATTAAATAAATCTGCATTTTTTTTATTCTCCTCAAGGAATAATTCGTTAAACAACAATTTAATTAATATTCCTGGTTATATTTTACCCAAAATAAGGAAATTAATTAGATAAATCATTATTTATCTTATTATTTCGTAAGAATAATTATTTAAACCGTATTTAAATAATATTCTTTGTTAAATATGACTAAATCACCCTCAAATAATTAAATAAATCATTATTTATTTGATTATCATTCAACCACATCTTTAAAATGATAAATAAATCATTTATTTATTTATTATTTACAAATAAAGGGATTTGACCCAAGTCAAATTCCTTTTCCCTCCAACAAATATAATAAAATATTCCATAAAAGTTGGATCTTGATTTGGTTAGTAATATTTTAATTATGCACCAATATCTAGACTAGCTCAATATTTTGTTATAAATAGAAGGGCTTTCCCATTCATTTACCACCTTTTGTTGCCTAAAGGTCACTCTGGATCTATACTTTTGGTCTGACTATTTATCCACCATCATAGTCATATTTTGCTACTATTTTTGTCTAGGTTTTCTACACCATCAAGAGAGAGGAATTTTAGATCTGAAGTGCTGAGGACTTACAAGAACCCATCCCATTGAGGAGAACTGGAAATACCCTCTTGTGTTTTCCTCCTAGGTGCCATCAATACAAAATTGATTCAACATATTCTTGTCTTGTCTATTGGATGCATGGAGTAAATCTTATTTTTTTCTAATATTTAATGTCTTCTAATGCATAGATCTAGATTTTTGCAGCATTTATCTTGATCACCTAACTGCAGATTTGAGGATATTAGCAACCATCTTTGCTATTAGGGTTGTTTGTTATGCACAGCTAAAGTGGTATTTTTTCTTACGCTTGGAATTAAGATTCATACTAACAACTGGCGACTCCACACTGGTTTATGATTACGACCGCTATCGTTTTTCTAATCCTTACATATCCAGCTACTTCAAACCCTAGGATTTCTCTTCAGCCCCTTATTTTTTCTTTTCTTGATGTTGTTTTTAACCTATAAAACCCTAAAATGCTAAAAATGCTAACTTCCATGTGTTTTCAGACCTATTGCGCAGGTGACAGACATCAGCCGCAGCTAAGACGACAATTTTTATGAAATCTTTCGCTGAGAGTGCTGGAGGTGCGGGTCGCACTTTTTTGCCCAAAAAATATGACCTGGAGCTTCAAGACGCAGGAAAAAACCCAAAAAATGCGACCCCTACTGAAAATAGGTCAGGAACTATGACCTGGACTTTTTCCAGGGATTTTTCTGAAAGTTTTTTGGGTTTGTCTGAGCCTCTATTCAGGGTTGTCTGACCTCCGTCTCCACCTGTTTTGCTCAAATAAGTGGGAACCTAGCCCCCTAGGGCTTTATTACCCTCCACTTTTTGTGGAATAGTTATTGCTATTGCAGGTTGTCTGAAATTTCAGAGTCTTCAGCCATTTTTCAGATCTGATACCTCACCTTCATATCCGCTTCAGATTAGCTTGTTATCCATTCAAATCACCTCATTTCGCTTTTTTTTGGTTTTCCTCTAGGGTTCACTCCATTTCCCTTCAGGAGATAGCCTTTCGCCACCTTTTTTACAACAATTTTCCCTCTGATTTGTTGTTGTTTTCTACACCACTTTTCAGCAGATCTTGTCTTTTAGATCCCTGTCCCTCTTTACCTTAGATCAATTGGCTTGTTTAGTGTGTTTTGATTAGTTTTTTACTCACCTATAGACTAGTTATTGAGAGACCCACATCCTTGGGTTTAGATTATTGAATTATTAGCTGTTTATTTTCTATTTTTGCAGGCCTATATACTGTCATTTGCAGGTTTATTTACAACTATACAACACACTCTTTCTTTTTCTCTAGAAACGTTTGGGTTTAAAAATTAAAATTTACACACTTTTACACACACACCCTAAGTGAAAAAGGGCTTGGTTAACACCACCATGCAAAGACTTTAAAAACATTGAAATCAATTGATCCTGCACCTCTCTGCCCTTGTTTCGACTTTGTAATCAGTTGATCCTGCACCTCCCTAACCTTTTCGGCCTCTTTTTCCTTTATGTCGTGTTTGTGTCATCATCATTGCACCACCAAGGCATTTATCCTGGAGACTTCTTGGCCTTCATCCTCAATTTCTAGTAGGGAGACTTACTCCTCCGCGTAGGGTTCGAGTTAGTCCTCGAGTTCGCACAGTGACTCTTCTTCTGGTCCTTTGGTTTATCCTTCTCGTTCCCCCTTTGGTTCTCCTCCTGACACCTTCACCATGTCTGGTGTAGGACCTAATGTTGGTGGTAACCTCAGCCCTCATGCCGGAAATACCACTAGTGGGACCGCAACGGACACTATCCCGGCTGTGCCCTTACTCCCCTTCATGGCAGGCCTTAGCCTCCCCAATTTTTAGCAGTTGATAAATAACCCTATACACCATGATGCTAGTTGGCCTGCTATGCCAAAAAAGCTCCCTTTTGACATCCCAAAGTTTGAAGGCCTTGCTGGAGAAGATCCTTCAAATCGTGTTTGATCTTTCTACATGTGGTGTTCGTCTAACTCCATTACCGATGACTCTGTTTGTCTTCGGTTTTTCCAATGAACGTTTACAAGTGAAGCTCCTAAGTGGTATGTTGATCAGGCCCCTTCCTCTCATACCGCCTTTGTAACTCTTGCTTAGGATTTTCTGCCTTATTTCCAGCTTCACCTTCGTTACGACACTGGTACCGAACTATTGACTTATTTCCATCAATCGTCTGCGACCTGCCTATCCGACCATGTTGAGGAATGGTAGAGAAGAAAGAGCCTATGTCGAGTCCCTACCTTTGAAGACCATGTCTACATGGACTGGTCCCTCAGATCTCACTTGTCACCTATCGGGAAAGATGTCGCATCACAATTTCCTCAAATCGAAGAAGCTGCTCTCCAAATTGCGTTAAAATATGACTTGATCTACACTTAGTCGAGTTATGTTTATACCCTTCTACCTAATCTTCCCAGACCCGGTGGTGCCAATGCACTGGGGGAATCTCACGCTACCAATGGTATCGTTGGAGCTCTCTCTAATCCGTACGCTCAGCCTCCCATGGGCTATGGTTTTCCTCAGTGGGGGCCAACACCTCCTACACTTTTCCCCCTCTTGGTAGCACGTATCCAGGATATGGCATGCCTCCTCTTTTTGCCCAACCTCCTATTTACCATACTATTACCGAACCTCCTTATTATCTGTATCCACAACCTGGTAATCTAGCTCCTCTAGCATTAGCACCTCCTCCTCCCTTGCCTTCTCAACCCCCGCAACAACAACCACTGCCCCCTCAAGGGAAAGTGTATGCACAGTAGGGCATGGCTAATCCTCCTCCATTAAAAAATAAGAGGAAAGGAAATCAAAATCAAGCTACCCCTGTTAATCCTGGACCTAGTCAAGGTAATGCTCCTAACACTACAAACCAGTAACAGGGCACTCAGCCCAAGCAGGACAGGCCTGTTCATACGAACAAGCCTTATTCTTGTTGTGGTGTTTACGGTCATTATACGCATGATTGTCCTATTTTTCCACAGATGCGGCAGCTATGGGAGTCTCAAGCAACATTGAAAGGACAACAAGCCATCCCTTCCATTCCTCCCAGCCCTGCACCTAGTTAACCGGTTGTGCTTACCGATCCTTTCCCTCAGCAAAAATTTTTGGCTACCCAACCACCTCACGGTCAGGTGGCCACTCAACCTCTTCCATCTGGTACCTCCGATTACTATATTCTCATGATGACCTCTGATCAGCCTTCTGGACCTTCTCCTCCTAGCTCTACACCTTCAACTGGTACTCATGAGCCTCTTTATGCTCCTGGAACAGTTCCTCCCAGCCTTAACCATATTAGAGCCATCCTGTTTGGTCATTACCTGTCTAGTCAAATACCGTTCCTAGCTCCCCCACTCGGAGTGTACGCAGTACCTATCATGGCCACCCTCTCTCTTCTTAACCTGACCCTTGGGATGCCCATCTGGTACCTCAATCCTCCAGCTACTACCCTGCCTGGTCAACCCAAAACTTATCTCACTTTGACCCTCGTTCAACCGGTCGCTATGACTTCTCCCGCGGCTATAGTGCCTTAGCCACCTCAGCAGGAACCTCCTCTTGTTGCGATAGTTTTGGGTAACAGGGGCAAAGTAAACAAAGCAACTAGAGACAGGACTACCCTGACAAACCTTGCCCCTCCTCGTCCAGCAAGGAACATTATCCAATGTGCTTTGTGTGATGTTGTCGGGCATGCCACCCATACTCGTCCGGAGTTGCCCCACCTTAAGCCCATGGTTAGTGAGACATTTTTGGAATCTGACATCCCTGAGGCCTATGTCACTATACCTGATTCAATTCCAAAACTCAAATCATTGTGCACAAATCACCCTTGTGCTTTATGTGATTTCCATGGCCAATACACTCACCTCTATCCTCACCTTGAAGAGTCATGTCCCCCCTTTCCTGGTTCCCAGGTTCTGCTTCGGTAGAACCGGAGGATCCGCCTACTCCCATTGACATCCCTCTTCCTGATGTCAAAATGATGGAGCCTTTGGCCACCATTTTCTACCTATCATCATCTATAAGACCGTCGGTGGAAGCCCCCATGAAGAATTTCCCTGATGATCCACTTGACCTCCCTTCAGCGATCACCCTGGGCTCAACATCAGTAGATCCTTTATCTGCTTACTCTTCGGTCATCCCTCATGACGTTGCGCATGTGATCCTTTCTTAACATTATGATGAGTCAGGTAGCTCTACCGTGGCAGGTGGTCTCCCTTCCTCCAGTCACCCCATCTTTCACTCAGATGAAGAAATTATGGAAGCACTGGCCGATCCTGAATTTCTGTGGGATGATATGCACAACCGTGCGTACTTCCTCCCATAGCAGTCCCATGACCAATATGATGTGGAAACTAAAGACTTCATTCCTAATGAATTCAATTGGTTTTTAAAACCCATTCCTACACCTGATGCTTTTGAAGAAGGAAATATGGCCAATATCTCTCCTACCATTAAAATTGACATTTCAAAAAAACTAAGGATACAATAAATATCACCTTGGGCACTCATTGCACCCCAAAAGAGGTTGAGGCTTACACCAAGATATTCAAATAATTCTGCGATATTTTCGCCCGGTCCTATTCAGAAATGCCCAGACTTAATCCTGCCATTGTCGAACACCATATCGATACATGGCCTCCTGTCCATCAAAATTTGAGACCCATTAATCCTTCTAGACAAGAAGTTGTCAAAGCCGAAGTCGATAAGCTCAAGCAGGCTGGTTTTATCTATCCCATTGAATACACAACTTGGGTGTCCAATCCGATTCCCGTTCTCAAGAAACAAGGCACCATCCATGTCTGCATTGACTTTCGTGATCTGAACAAAGCTTGTCCCAAAGGCAACTTCCCCACACCATTCATTGACCAAATAATTGATGAGTGTGTGGGGCACGAGGTCCTATCCTTTATGGATGGTTTCTCCGGGTACAACCAAATTGTTATTCGTCATGTTGATCAACTTAAAACTGCATTCATTAGTCCGTGGGGAACCTTTGCCTATCAAGTCATGCCGTTCGGCCTTAAAAACGCAGGAGCCACTTTTCAATGAGCTATATCTTACTGTTTCCATGACCCGGCTCATATTGTCCTTGCTTATTTAGACGACCTTACTGCATTTTATAAACATTGGGCACAACACCTCCACGACCTGCGTACCATCTTTCTCCGATGTCGCAAGTATAATATCTGCCTCAACCCGCTAAAGTGTGTCTTTTGTGTACCTGTCGGCCGTCTTCTAGGCTTTATTGTGTCTAAGGATGGTATCACGCTTGACCCATTGAAATTTCAAGCCATTCTTGAGCTTCCTATCCCTAATAATTTACGTCAGTTACAAAGCCTCCAAGGCAAAGCTAATTTCGTTTGCCGGTTCGTAGCTGAATATGCCACCACCGCACATGGGTTCCTTAGACTCCTCCGCTCTAATATCCCTTTTTTTTGGGATACATATGCTCAAGAGTATTTTGATGCCCTGAAACAAGCTCTCATGTCCACTCCCTTGATTCTTCCAACTGACTTTGATAGGGATTTCACCCTGTATATTTCCGCTTCCAACCACTCGGTCGCTAGAGTCCTCATTCAGGAACATGATTATGGAATTGAGCACGTTATCTATTATGTCAGTAAGAACCTGGTAGGACCTCCTATATTCTACTCACATGAAGAGAAATTAGCACTAGTTGTCATGTTCTCGGTCCAGAAACTTCGTCATTACATCCTCATGCGTTCCACCAAGGTCGTGACTAATTCCAACCCTGTGGCCTTCCTATTGAGTCGTCGAATCATTAGTGGGAAGTATGCCCATTGGATTGTAATCCTCCAGGAATTCGATCTTGAATTTGTCACACCAAAAATTAAGAAATTTTTAGCCCTCAGTGAACTCATTTCTGAACTACCTACAGGTACGCAGGATCCTCCAGTTAACGATAATTTCCCCAATTAACATTTATTTTCCATTACCATTGATGATCCTTGGTATGGGGATATCCTCACTTATTTGTGAACCCAAAATTTTTCCCTCCATCTTGACCACGATGCTCAACGACGTATCTGACACCAAGCCCCCCGCTACCTTCTTATCGATGATGAACTTTATCATCGTGGTGTAGATTATGTCCTTCGTCGTTGTCTCACACACATTGAAGCAGAGCAAGTCCTTAATGCCTGTCATCGCGGCGCTTGTGGTGGCCACCTCTTTGGTTTGGCCACTGCCCAGAAAAATCATCCATGATGGGTACTTTTGGCCTTCTCTCTTTGGTGATTGCATTGAGGCAGTCAAACACTTCCCCAATTGCCAACATTTTTCCCCTAAGGCACGAGCTCCTCCAGCTCCCCTCCATCCTATCATCTCATCTAGTCCCTTATGTAAGTGGGCCATAGACCTTATGGAGTGTTGACCATCATCAACTGGTAACTATAAGTATATCATCGTGGTAGTTGACTATTTCACTAAATGGGCTAAGGCCATGCCAACGTTTAACAACACAGCAGCTACCGCAACCCTCTTTTTCTTTAACCATGTGATCGCTCGATTCGGGGTTCCGAAACAATTGGTCTCTGACCATGGCCGACATTTTGAAGATGAGATATGGCATGTGCTATCCTCACTATTGGGCTTTGAGCACCAATATTCCTCCTCTTATTACCCCCAAGGTAATGGCCAAGTTGAAGGTAATGGCCAAGTTGAAGCAGTCAATAAAATTCTTACAACCATGCTTCAAAGGATGGTGGATAAGCACAAAACCAACTGGTAGCTTATTCTCTTCCCTAATTTGTGGGCCTATATAACTTCTGTTAAAACTACCACCGGGTTTACTCCTTTCCACCTTGTTTTTGGAGAGGAGGGAGTTTTACCTATTGAGTGTCAAATCCCTTCCCTTCATCTAGCCATCGAGCTTCTCCCTGACACCCAACCTTTAGAACAGTGACTTATCATGCTTGAGCGCGCTTCCAAAGACCATCGTGTTGCATTGGAAACCATTGAGGTAGCTAAGAAACACACCAAAGCTCAATATGACCGAAAAGTCCACCCTCGTACTTTTCACGAAGGGGATCTTGTTCTCGTGTATGATCAGGCCCATGATGTCCTTGGTCATGGGAAGTTTGACTCATTATGGCTAGGAGCTTACATCATCAGTAAGGAGTTAGGTAAGGGGGCATATTTATTAGAGGACTTCGAAGGCCATCTCCTTCCCAATCCTCGCAATGTACTCTATCTGAAGAAATATTACCCTTAGCATTTCCTTTCAAAAATGAATGCTTAATTTTCTTTAGGTAGCCAGCTCATGCCTTTTAGTGATTTGATACTTCACCAGGACGCATTTTTTCCAAGAAGCGTCACTTCACCCCTCCTCAAAATCGAATTTCTTCACTGGCAACACTCGTACTGGGGGCACCACTTTTCCTCCATACTTTTCCACGCTCGTGTCGACTTTCGTCGTGAGTTACCATCTTGTGCTCATATTTTTCATTGTCCCCATTGGACCTTTTCTGTTTGGCATCACCATTGAGTCACCCTTGTTTAGAGTATTCGAGTTGAGTCATCATTGCATTCATGGAGTCTGTCCTGAGTCCCTTTTCATCCCGCTATAGTCATCCATCCTTCATTGCTTGGTCCCTCTCTCATGTCACACATTATGGCCTTCAGTCCCACTGTCCCCTATTCCTCATGATATTGTGTCAGTCGCTGCCAGGTCATCCATGCCCTTTATGCTCTATCAAGGTAAGTCATCTGTTCGCTACTCAGTACCCCCCATTTCATCATCATCATTAGTGTCAGTCTTTCGGTCACTCTACTATTTTCTCTTGTGCCTTAGTTGAGGATCCCTTATTGCCTCACCTATGGTGGACCTCCTTCTGTCGACATCAAATCATTCATTCCAGAAGACAGGTCTAGAGGGCGGTGTACCTTGGTTCCAGCTTCCACTCTTGTTCGGTGCCTCGAATCGGGCAAAGGGACTCCTTATTTTCCTTTGAATTGATTGTTTCTCAGATCCAGCTCCTTTCAGCATGATCGAGATTCGTATACCTGATGGTTCAGTGATGTAGCAGCTGATATTGGTGATTCCCTGGTGCGTGTGAGATGTCTTAGCCCTCATGAGGGGGTGGCCCTACAGGTAGCCCCCCACATACCTGGATGACCTCTTCATCACAGTCTTTAATGCAGCTCCATAAATTTGATGATGTCGGCCTTAGCTCCTTGCAACACCTTTTTTGTTTGCATGTATCGGCCAGATTTTCAGAGCCCTTTCCTGTTTTCAAGGGCATCTGAGTTATATTTATATCTCATGTACTCAAATATTATTGTACAAGTCCTAGCTGTTATCCTAGGCACAATATGTGTGTGGGATTCATTATTGTGTTGTTTATCTGGCTCATGTTTATGCCAACATGTACTATATTGGCCAGTCCTATGGTTTTCCAAACACCTTATTGTTTGTACTTTTCCTCGGCGGGCATAGGTATGCCTCCCTTGCTGCTTATAGCATAGGTACTCACTCACCAAAGAGATTTGTCGCACCTGTAATTCTTGCCTCCTCAGGGTCTAGTTCTTTCAGTACTTTGGTCTACCTTATACTTCTCTCTCTTTGAATTCCCCTTCGCTGTCTAGTGATTGAGTTCTTACAATCTACTTTGGTCATAAGATTAGCTCCTAACACTCGTACGCTAGGGGGAAATCCGTTACACCATTTTTTGGTCATCTAACCTATTGTTATTAGATGGACCCAAGTACACCATGTAAGACCAATTTTACCCTAGGTAAAATTGCATTCACTATGAAAAATAACTTAGTAAACCACCTTTATTAAGTTTTTTATGGTCTAAACAAGAAACCCCATGAGGAAATATTAAATAAATCTGCATTTGTTTGATTCTTCTCAAGGAACAATTAGTTAAACAAAAATTTAATTAATATTCCTGGTTATATTTAACCCAAAATAGGGAAATTAATTAGATAAATCATTATTTATCTTATTATTTCCTAACAATAATTATTTAAACCTTATTTAAATAATATAATTTGTTATATATGACTCAATCACCCTTACATAATTAAATAAATCATTATTTATTTGATTATCACTCAACCATATCCTTAAAATGATAAATAAATCATTTATTTATTTATTTATTATTTACAAATAAAGGGATTTGACCCAAGTCAAATTCCTTTTCCCTCCAACAAATATAATAAAATATTCCATAAAAGTTGGATCTTGATTTGGTTAATAATATTTTAATTATGAACCATATCTAGACTAATTGAATATTTTGTTATAAATAGAAGGGTTTTTCCATTCATTTACCACCTTTTTTTTCCTAAAGATCACTCTGGATCTATACTTTTGGTCTGACTATTGATCCACCATCATAGTCATATTTTGCTACTATTTTTCTCTATGTTTTCTACACCATCAAGAGAGAGGAATTTTAGATCTGAAGTGCTGGGGACTTACAAGAACCCATCCCATTAAGGATAACAGGGAACACCCTCTTGTGTTTTCCTCCCAAGTGCCATCAATACAAAATTGATTCAACATATTCTTGTCTTGTCTATTGGAAGCATGGAGTAAATCTTGTTTTTTCTACTGTTTAATGTCTTCTAATGCATAGATCTAGATTTTTGTAGCATTTATCTTGATCAACTAAATCCAGATTTGGGGATATTAGCAGCCATATTTGTTGTTAGGGCTGTTTGTTATGCGCAGCTAAAGTGGTCTTTTTTCGTACGCTTGGAATTAAGATTCATACTAACATGTTGAATTAAATTATTCAGCTGTAGAAAAACAAGCCTCTGCTGTATTTAGATCTTTGAAACATTTTAGACCTTTTCTCTTAAAAACACATACCAAGAAAATAGTTCCTTACTCAGCAGTAAGGCAATTATTAATACAACCAGAAGTAGGAGAAAAAAGGGCAAATTGGGTTACTACACTCCAAGAATATGACGTAGAAATACATCCAGCTAAAATTGTTAAAGGACAAGGTCTTTACAAAATGTTAACTGGAGCTTCTTATTTGTCAAAAGAGGAAGATCAATCAAATGGAATAAAACTATCTGAGGTAAGCCTAAACGATTCTCAATCACAATATGATGATCTGAAATTCTTTCTAAAAAATGGACATGCTCCATCATATCTCAATTATACAAAAAAGTGTACATTGAGACTTAAATAAAATCAATATCAACTCATAAACGATGTATTATTTAGGAATAATTATGATTTTGTATTATTAAGATTTTTATAAAAAGTTGAAGCCGAAAAAGTATTGCAGGAACTACATGATGGATTAGCTGGAGGTCATTTCGGAGGAAATACCATAGCTCATAAAATATTGCATGTTGGTTATTGTTGGCCAACTCTGTCTAAATATGCACATGAATATACAAGGAAATGTAAAACATGTCAAACTACAGTAGGAATAGAAAGGAAATAAGCATTCCCATTACGACCAGTAAATATCCAACAACCATTTGAACAATGGGGGTTAGATATTATAGGTGAAATAACTCGTAACTCTTCAAAATAGCACATGTATATTCTAACTGCAACTGATTATTACACAAAATGGGTAGAATCTATCCCATTAAAGGTGGTCAATACACATAATATTATGGATTTTATTGATCAATTCATAATTACCAGGTTTGGCCTTCCATCAACTTTGATATTTGATAATGCATCTTACTTTTCTGGAAGTGCCATGATTAAATTTGCTTTAAAAATAGGTTTTAAAATAAAATATTCGGCTAATTATTACCCACAAGGAAATGGATTAGTTGAATCTACAAATAAAAACCTTATCAGAATCATCAAAAAAACTGTAGAAAAAAATCATAAGAATTGGCACAAAGCTTTATTGTTTGCTCTCTGGGCAGATAGAATCACCCAAAAAGCTTCAATAGGTACTTCACCATTTGTATTAGTTTATGGCAAAGAAGCAATTCTACCCTCAAACATAATGATACCATCATTTTCTTTAGTACAATTCATTGATGAAAATCCTTCTTCTTCTCTTCAACTTAGACAAGATCAAATCCTTAAGTTAGAAGAAGAAAGAGAAAAAGCTAAACAAAATCATAACCATCATCAACAAATAATAAAGACCTCATTTGTTTTAACATCTGTTAGTTCAAGATATTTTCAAACTGGTGATTTAGTATTAAAATGGGACAAATCTCATGAAGAAAAGGGTAAACACACAAAGTTTCAAAAACTCTAGCTAGGACCATTTCAGATAATCGAGAAAATTGGCTCATCAACATTTCTACTACAGGATTTATCAGGTAAAAAAGATTCTTTACCTGTTAATGGACAAATTTTGAAAAAATATTTCTCATAGAAGGTAACCCTTTTGTTTTTGTATATTAAAATATTTTCATTTCTTTATTATTTTTTAGAAATAAAATTTGTTTAGTGCTAACAGTTGACCTTTCAAAATAAGTCTTAGATAATTTCTTTTTGCACTTTCTTTTTTCCACTTGTTAAAAAAAAGACATGTTAAAGAAAGAAAATCGAAAGATTTAGGGAAAAAGCGGATTAATTTTATCTTTCTAAGAAAAATGAAATTCCAATAGAACACTTATTTTGTTTGAAGAACTCTCATTATTATTTAGTATGAAGATTCTTTTGTCAGTCATGAAAATAAAATTATATTCTAGTAAGAATTATTTTTCAGAAAAAAAAAAAATCTAACAACTCGACATTATCATCAAGCATCTTAAAAATAAATATGATTCATCCCATCTGGTAAATCTTATAATTTTCAAAAAGTAGATAAAACAAAATAAAAATAAAAAAGTTTGGAGAAAACTTAAAAGATAATAAGTCTCATCACGAGCTTGTTTACCATGTTCATAAAGAAATAGTTGAACTGACATTACTAATATTTTCTACCAAAATAGTGTAATGACTTGAGATTATATCAAAAAGACAAGGGGTCTCATCAAGAGCCAGCTTGATCCGTTTAATTACTATTTGTGAATGGCATTGTCACTATTTGGTCACCAAACCAAGACAATGGATTTTAATTAAATAAAATATATAAAAAAGGAAAATATATAAGTTACTTATGGAAATGATGAGAAATACTGGATGGGAAAATGGATCATAGCTGGTTAAAATATAACCCTGCCAAAAGCTTAAAACTGCCTATTGGAACAGAGGCTCTATCTATGATAAAAGAGAAAAATTATAAAAAGCTTCATCTGTAAAGATTATTTGCTATTTATTTTTAACTAAGTAAAGACCGACATTGATTTTTATACTTACATATTTATAGATGAATTCTCCTGAATAAGTGAATAAATGCAATTTTCGTTATTTGAAAAATATATTATTTATTTGAAATTTCATTTCCTTAACTATTCTATTTTTATATAAAAATATTTAAGATTTAAAAAAAAAAAATATCCGAGACATCTGGTTCGTCCAAGTGAATCACCAATTGTTGTGCTATACAACAACCCCCATTTATTTTTCATAAATAGGGACCCTTTAAAAATAAATAGGAAAATCCGTTTTAAAATTTCTTTCAAAAAACACTTAGAAAATAAATTTTCTGCCTAAAGCGCACCGCTTATCACATATTTTATCCTTCAAAGAGAATCCTAAATCATAAAATATGCAAATTACGAAATGCGCTCTTTAAAAAGCCTTTCCAAAGAAATAAAATATTACTTTCCTTTCTCCCATCGCACTTGATTTAGCGAAAACTTAAAGAAACAAATGTAATATAAGTTGCGACAGCCGCGGACTCAACAAAGCGAATAAACTCAAAAATATAAATCCTTTTTCGCTATCACATCCACTTTACACTTTTTCAAATCACATCAAGCGCGAATTATAATATAGACTTAAACGTATCTTTTAAATCTTGCGATTTGCAATTTGCGCAGATCGCATTTCGCAACATCTATAAGAAAATCACGTAATATTAAAAGGAATCAGTGCGATTTGCGCATTTAATGATATCAGCATGTGAAAAGAAAATTATGTCATATCAAATTGAATTTTAGATCTTAATGACTTTAAACGATTGATACATATTGTGTGCAAATTCATGTGAAACCATGCCAAGCATTACATTTTGAAATCATAAGGAATTATGAAGAGATAATTGATAAGATTGACATTTTTTCGCATGTGCTTGAAATAAATCTCTGATATATCTTTGTAATGCTCATTATATGATATATTTTAGTTTTCTCTCAGGAAATCAGTTATCGAGTTAAGAAAATCAGAGATGAGTAAAAAGGGAAAAGAAGTGTCTCAAGCATCATCTTCAGAGGATACAAATATGCCTTCGTTATTTTCAGACACTGACTGTAATAAGGACTGTGGCATTTCTTCATGGGAAGATATGCACAAACTTTTTGAGGATGAATGACCAAAGGTGATAAAAAAAATATCTGCGACAGGAAATGATTCCACCTCTAATGCAACCCTTTTCGACATTGCATGCTCGTTTATTCACAGAATAGCTACGAGACCAAATATTATGACTTACACAGATATGATTAAGTGGGCAGTTGAGAATTTAAATATTGAAGATAGAGTTTTAAATAATTCTAGAGGAGAGATTATGGGCTCTTTCAAACCCAAAGATTTGACATGTATGTATCATCTACCAGCTCCACAACAGAAGTATGATGATAGATATGTGCAAATGTTCAAAGCTAAAAATCCAGATCTTATCACATTCATCCATGAATGGAAAGACAATGAAGGGAAATTGAAGCAGGACAAATCTGGTACATACCCCATTACACAAATCCCTTATCCTTATTTCTATGCTCCTGGTATGTTGTGTAAGCTATTTTCCAAACCTGATAGTACTAGGTTCACCGGAGATTGGGTTCCCTTAATTGATGCAATCGTCAATTCATCCATTTTGATTTGGGCAAACCTTTTATCTAATTATTTAGCCAAACATATTACTGAATATAGGAATAAAATGAATGCTTCATCCCAGGAAAATTCACCCTTTTACATGTCTTCTTATGTTATGGATTCCATCTATTTCACTTCTACATTTCCAATCATGGGTTGGAAATGGACCATTAAAAACCCTAGCCCAATTCACATATACCATGAAGAACTCTGGGACTCTAAATTCCACCTACATTTCTATAAAGTATGTTATGGATTCATGTTGCCTATGTATCAAATGATATTCAATCAAAAGATTCTTAGGGTTTCCAAAGAAGTCAGTAAAGATATTCTTCCTACAACTAGATGGTTTGTTGAAGATAAATTCACATATGTTCGAGTATTTGGAAGTTCTACTCATCCACATTTTTTGCCATACTATGTTCCAGATAGATTATTTGGAAGAGAAATAGCTTATCAACTCATCAATGGTGTCACAAAATAGTTGAAAGATGATAAAAAGGCTATTTGGCCTTCTTTCCCTCTACAGTGCGGCAC
Source organism: Pinus albicaulis (assembly GCA_034641835.2). Taxonomy (NCBI): domain Eukaryota; kingdom Viridiplantae; phylum Streptophyta; class Pinopsida; order Pinales; family Pinaceae; genus Pinus; species Pinus albicaulis. The sequence continues at coordinate 1,399,767,906 of CM076578.1, forward strand.
CTTCGCTTTTGCTAATATCGGCCATACATACAAAGAGCTTCCTAATATTTAGATTTTAAATCTAGCATGCATGTCAAGAAGATTATATGACCCCGACGATGTAATTAAAGATTACATGGCAAAACTCGAAACCAAGACTTTCATAAAAGAAGAACACAAATTTGATGACTTCTTCCAAGGAGTTGAAGATTTTTCTGATATTATTAAAAGGATTTATAGTCAATCAAGCCAATAAGAATTTAAAGCCTTTCAGGTATATATAAATGAGAGATTGAAAAATGTCCTTTTGAATTTGTTTGTTATTGAAGAAGAAAAGCATACTCCAAGTATCAGTCTTGACGAAGAAATGAAAGATAGCTCTGAAAATGAATCTGGATAGTCTCAACAGCACTCTGATAAGTCAGATCAATCTGAGGATGAATCTGAATTTACAAAAGCAAATTCGGAAATCGACCAAATTCTTCAAGAAATAGAGTTGCAAGATAAAACAAAGAACAGTGGCACTAAATCAAATTTAGAGGCAGTTCAAAATATTCACAACATGGTAGATTAGTCTAAATCATCTCAAGGTAAAGACCTATTGAATGAATGGGAACAATTTTCCCAAGAAATAAAGACTTCTAAAGAAAAATTCAATACTGACCAAGCAACAAATTTTCAAATGCTAGAGCCTTATTAGAAAATAGTTGAAACTGTGAACCCTCTATAGACAATCCCAACTACACAGAGCAAAGAAATCATTTCGGCTTACTCTACATATCAAATCATCTTACAGATTGAAGAAATTCCATCATTGGATATTTTCTACAATCCCAGCCACAGAGCTATGGTTAAAAGGAATAAGAGAAGAATAATTGATGAGACAACTCCTAAAACGACAAATGAATCAGTTGATGTCCTTTGGAAGGATTCATTAGAAGATCCCACTAAACATCTGACTAAATTGTCACAATATGCAGGAGCTTATGCCACAGCCACTATAGATAAGGCAACTGAAGTTAGAACCTTGTTGAAATAGAAAGAATCCAGAATACAAGAATTAGAACAGATGTTGAATGCAGAGAAATTCAAGACTACTGAAAAAATCAGATAAATTTCAGCAAAGTTTCATAAAGACATTGAAAATATTAAGTTAGAACATCACACAGAGCTTAAACAGAAACAGACACAACTGGAAAAAGCCATGGTAGAGTTACAGAATCAATCACAATAAAAAAAGTTCATTAAAGAAGCGCTTGAGATAAATGTTTTGATAAAGAAACAACAAAAGATATTTTTTCATAAAACAGCTACAATTGATTCCTATTGTGATTCCAATAAAATAATGATTCAACAAATTGCAATCCAAAAACTAGAATGTGAGAAACATAAAAAGAAAATTGAAGAACACATTGAATGACAAGACTCAGATATGGGAAAGAAAGTTGATCTACCACAAATATACAAGCTTCACAAAGAATTATTATTTATAGAATGGGAAGCACAGATCATCCGAACAGAAAGAGCAATGACAAAGACATCCAACAAATCAAGTGAGGTTATACAACTCTTATGTAACCAATTTTTTAAAACAGGACTTCTTGAAGTAAGCACGTCAGATGTGTTTTCAATAACAAAAGAAGTAGAATTAAAATGGACACAGAGGGCAGAACAACATGAATAAATAATTAAGAAAGTCAATAAGTTTTCTTAGGAAAATTATTGGAATTTTTTTATCAAACCTTATCATCAGCAGCAAACTCTTCTATTTCTCACAGAATTAGTCCAAAAGTCTCAGTCGACAATCTCAAATCCTATCTTCAAGGACCAAATTCGATCATGAATATCTCAACCAACTCAGCTCAAGACAATTCTAGATATCTGCCAACTTCGTGATCACACAGAAATGCATGATCCATAAAGTCAAGATTATCAGTTCTAAATTCCTAGATTATTGTTCAAGTTAAGTTTTAGAGAAAGGTTGTTTGAAACCTCCTCTACATTTTTGTAAATCATTTAATTAGTTTATAGTTAGTTTTATTATTTAAACCCTTCTCATGCATTTAGAGAAGGGTCCAAAATTTTGTTAATAATTTTTGCAAAGAATGCTTATTTTTAAGTAAGTTTGTGAATGCCTTGATGAAGTAATGGAACACAACCTTTTCCAGTTATAAATATCATTTTGTTGAATCACTATTGGTGCACTTTTGTATTCTTTGAGTGACTCTTTGATTGAAGAATTGGATACGGGCTATTATCACTGATTTGATAAACAGAGTAATACACATCTGGTACTATTATCATGTATGTTATTTCTGTTTCTAAATATTAGTGATGAACTCAGCTTTCATGAATCATAGATGGAATTAATTATTTATGTCTGAAATATCCATTGCACTACTGTATAAATTTAATTCAAAGTTTTTCATTTAGAACTAATTTATCTTAGTTTGTAGTAATTCATCATTACAAAAATGTTTTGAAAATAAATCCCACAAATTATCTTAAAAAAAACAAATCTGGGAAACTGGTCCCATCACACCCAGTCGGAGCCACTACCCCAAACAGAAAAGGAATTGGTTTAAGGTTTGGACCGGGTGGTTATCCCCCTTTGTTGTTGCCATAGATTTCTGAGGCCTCAACAGTATCTCATGTGTAGAGGAGATATTTTTTCATCATATGGTTGCCACTTGGAGATTCATTGAAGAGCAAGGGAATCTAAATTTAGAGCTGGAGGCCATTCTAGACATTCTAGAGAGGCAGCTTTGGAGCTGGACATGCATGACACATTGTCACAGGTGGGAGGGCCTTCCACATGAGTATGGAATTTGGAGGGATGATTTTTGATGTAGCATCCACTTTTGCAGTTGCTTGAGGAAAAGCAACATTTTTCCGGGTAGGACTATAATATTCCCAAATTTTCACACGATATTTGGAATATTAGAGTTCTTAATAAACTTACTTAATTAATTAAATAAAAGGGTGGAGGGACCCATAATCCTCAAGATGAATAAATATCCACTTTTTGTGTGTGAATGTGGATTAATTAAGCCTAGATCTACATAAAGGAGGTAGCAGAGCAACTACTAATGTGAATGGATTGGAGATCATGTATCATTAATGAGATAGATGATGGAGGTTGACATGGTCAACAAAGATCTTGGTAGGAATAAAAAAGAAGATCACAGAGAATTCATGATGAGATGATGGAGGAAGTTGTAAAATTAATGCACACATGATGGAGAGGGTGTACATTACACCTAGACATGATGGATGGCTTGGAGAGACAACGCAGTCAAATATGGAGGATCATGTCCACATGCACAAGGAAATTTAGATGAGAGCCAAGGCATGGGAAGGCTCATAAACTAGATAAGGGATATGAAGGAAACCCTAAAGGTAGGCTATTGATTATAGATTTTGAGGTATGTTTAGATCTAGAAGTGTCATGTGACATTCCATTTCTTTCTTAGGCTGTTTAGAAAAGATTGCAAGTGTTGTTTAGCACAGGGTGTTCCTGGTCGGGAATCCCACCTCTTTCTTTGAGTAGCTATGGAGAGAGGTTTGTACTTCATTCTACATCAGGCATTGGTGCCACTTATCATTTGCATTATCAAAACATCCTTATTCATAAATTACGCAATTTCTGAAGATCAATTTGGAAGGTGGAGGTTGTCTTCAGTATTTAAGCTGGAGAACCGATGTAGGATTATTCCTATCACCTTGGACTTGAAGAAAAAAATTCCCAGAGCTTCATATTAGATCTAGCATCATGCCAAAATTTATTTACCTCCTAGTAGCAGTAATTCCATCCAGAATTACATTGTCCATCATTGCAGATCCAAAGGAGGAAGGAAGTTGCTAGCATTTCACCTAGTAATCATGTGAGGGATCATCCCCTCACCTTGCCATCAGTATTTCCATCAGTCTGGAGCCTATTTCAGCATATTTCAGTAGGCATATAGGCTCTCTCTCTTGTACAATGCAGTTTCTATAGCAGCTGCATATTCAGTTGCTGCAACTTGAAGGAGGAGGAAGAGAAGGCAAGATCTCAAGCTCCTAGCTTGTAGATCTGAAGGAGGGATCAACCCTAAAAGCTCAGATCTATTAGTAGAGCATATTGTAGCCATATTTAGATCAGATCTATATTTATATCTGTATAACCCAACAGACAAAGGATCAAATCCTAGGAGATTTATTTTCCAAATTTGTAGATCTAGAAAATCATTTCTGGGTTATCTTGGGTTCCCATCACATTGGCCAGATCTTGAATCTTGGCATCATCAAAGCTCTTGAGCTCCCTAGATCTTCATTTCCTTTTGCAGCATTTCATGCATATCTTTAGCAGAAGGGATAGCACATAATTTCTTCCTATAATCTCACCAGTTACGTAGTGCTAGTTTCAACACCATTGTAGGGTGATTCTAGGCCATCTCTTGGGCTAGATCTTCTCATATTTTGTACATTGTGTAACTAAATCTTCTCCTATATAATAAAATGGTTCAACTATTCAGTCTATATATGTGTTGACCATAAAATTACATGTACATTTTATGTGTTACAAATATTGTGTTTTTTTATCAATGCATTATTCCCTTTTGGGGTATTACATGAAGAAGGAAATATTCTAGGCCACATCATATATGAAGAAGGGATCAAGATTAACCCCAGCCAAATTGAGGGTATTCTTCAAATCGGTCATCCCAAAAATATCAAAGAACTGCAATCCTTCATTGGAAATATAAAATTTTTGAGGAGATTTATACCAAACCTTGTTCAAATACTGAGGAATATCACCAACATGCTCAAAAGAGATTCAGGAGTCTAGTGGACCAGAGAGGCTAAACAATTTTTCGACCTTGTAAAGAAATGACTCACACAGGTGCCAGTTTTGATCAACCCTGATTTCACCAAGGACTTTATTATTTTCTCCTTTTCATCAGTACACACAATCGCCGATCTATTACTGCAGAAGAATAAATATGGGCAAGAGCAACCCATAGCATTTTTTAGCCAAGCTTTAAGAGATGCACCTTTGAAGTATAATATTATGGAAAAGAAGGCGTTTTCTTTGATCAAGGCACTCAAGGAATTCAGATTCTACATTCTTCATTCACACATCATTTCATTTGTGCCCAATACCATTTTCAAATACATCCGAAAACAGGATCCAGATGGGAAAAGAGGAAAGTGGATTGTTTTCATCTTGGAGTATGATTTAGAGATTAGGCCCACCAAACTAATCAAGGGACAAGGACTAGCCAAATTAATGGCTAAAAAAAAATTTTAATCACTGGATATTAACATGATTCATTCACTGGATGAAAAAGAGGAGATGGAAAATCCACCTATTGAGGAAGCATACCTGAATTCTCCCTCGTACGTAGATATATTGTATGTTCTGTTCTGTTTAAATCTTCCTCCTATTTTTTCCAAAACAAAGGCTATATTCTTGAAGTTAAAGGCTGCAAAATTCTACATACTAGAAATTTTTTGTATTGGAAAGATTCTGGGGGCATATTGCTTAAATTTTTTCTTCAAGAAGATGCATATAAGATTACAAAAGAATTCCATGAAGGGGATTGTGGAGGTCATCTCTACTGGGAAAACACTACTAATAAGATCCTTAGAGCTGGTTTCTATTGGCCTACCCTTTTCCCAAACACCGAAAAATGAGAGCCACCTGTCATAAATGCCAAATATTTGAGGGAAAAAGAAAGTGTTTTCCTTTGCCTTACAACCTATCTCTATTGAAGCTCCTTTCCAGCAATGGGGTTTAGACTTCATTGGAGAAATCCACCCTCCCTCCTCTCGACAACATACATGGATCCTCACTGCTACAGACTATTTCACCAAATGGATAGAGGCCATCCCTTCCAGAACTACTACTGACTCAGTGATTATCAAATTCCTTGAAACTAACATCCTGTCCAGATTTAGTTGTCCTAGGAAAATCATTACAATAATGATACTACTTTTAAGTCAAAGAAGATGATATCTTTTTTCCATATGTATCACATTTCTTTGGGGCATTCAACAACTTATTACCCTCAAGGCAATGGGTTAGCTGAGTCTTCCAACAAGAGCCTAGTCAATATCATCAAAAATTTGTTGGAGGATAATAAGAAATCTTGGCATAACAAGCTGATGCATGCATTGTGGGCTGACATATTAACCACCAGGAAATAAATTGGCATGTCACCATACCAATTATTCTATGTAACGGATGTAATTTTCCCAACATCCCTAGGAGTGCCAGCCATGAATCTCATTCAAGAAGCCCAGGATGAAGAAAATGATGTGCAAAGAAGAATAAGCCAGACCATTCAGCTGCAACAGTCTAGAGAAGAGGTGTACAACATAACCCAGGTGGTGCAAGAAAATATGAAGAAGATTTTTGACAAGAGGACAAAAGCCAATGATTTCAAAATAAGAGATAAAGTGTTGAATTGGGAGTCCAGGCGAGAAGATAAAGGTAAGCATGGAAAATTCGACAACTTATGGAAAGGGCCATACATTATTCATTCTTTCAGAGGAGACAAAGCAATTTTTTACAAGAAATGGATGGAACATAGCTATTTGGAGGTCCGGTCAATGGCAGGATGCTAAAACACTATCTCTGCTAAAAATCATAAGAATTTCATCATTGTAAATACAATAGCATTACAATCTTCAACAATCCATTGGACCAGGTTGAAGCCCGGAGTGAAGGCCATTAGCCTAATCTTAAAAAAAAAGAATAAAAAAAAATCTGAAAGTGTAAAAAAAAAAAAAAATTATGAAAGTGTTGCAATTTAAAGTGCCACTACCTTTGAAAAGAGTTTTTGTGCAGTCATACAGTTTAAGCATGGTTATACAATTTTTAATTTTCTACTGATAGTTTAGAAAATGAAGGTTCACGAAACTATTTAATATTGGCTTATCAGTAGGTAGGTAGAAAATGACATTGGTTTTGTTAGGGTCCTATAATAATAGGGTTCATAATTTTTGAATTGACTTTGATAGTCTTGTAAATATGTACATACCTTGCTTTCTGCAAGTTGTTTTCCCATAAAATTCCTAAAATAAATATCAAAGGACTTAGAAAAGAATAAACCCTAAAAGAAAAAAGAGATAAAATAAGACTTGAAAGTGAGCAAGTCAAAATGCCACTACTATTTACTTTTACTGCAAGAATAATGTTGTGAAACCAGGTCCAAAAATAGAAGAAAAGAGATATCAACGACTTATAAATAAGCCACCTCGAGGGGGCAACCTACAATACATTACATGAATGAAAAATTATTGGATGATACAAATTACAAAACCTCCTTTCTATATATAGGAGTCCATGGGGCCACAATGTAATCCTAGCCGACCTAACAATAATAATTTAGGGGAAAAAAAGAAGAAATAATATAAATACAAAAACAAAATAAATAATGTGGTCAGGCTTATGTTTAAAAATAAGGGACTATGACTAGGTAATATAGAATCTGTATGCCTTCTCCTTCAAAAAAGTGTTGTCCTCAACACTTGAGCAGCTCGTGTGCTTCAGAGTGGCACCCTATCCTCAAAGGTAGCATTATTCACAAAAGCCCTTCCACTGATGAGACACTGAATTCTGACTTTCTTGTAGTCAAGCGAGTTCTTGAGTTCTTTTTTTCGTGACCGCTTCAGGTTCTGTAATATCCCAAAATTGGGATTGCACAATAGGCCTACTGAAATAACGCACTCTTGAGAGATCTATGCACATAAATGAGTTTAAAGCCCTTGGATCCCTTAGATCAGAAGATATGGAGTCTAGATCCAAAAGGGGAGCAAAAACAAATCAAACTAGGTGTGGTAAACAGATCTCCCACCACCTAGTCTAGCTGAAAAACACCCTACAAGAGGGGCTGCAGCTATGCACAAGAAACTGCTTCAGAAATAACGCAGTCTTGGAGAGCATGGGCAGGAGGCCATAAAATAAGATCAAATTTTAATTATATAGCAGAAAATTAGAATTACAATGATGCTCTTACATTATATAGTATAATACAGGAGACAACAGAGCAAGAAATCTTCAAAAAAGAAGCTTGCAACACATATATAAACTGCAAAATGGCTTAACAACGTTATTTTGAGGAGCTGCAGCAGCTGAATTTTACATCTTAGATCTAGAACAGATCTGTGGACAAAACATCATATCCATTTTAGATTTGTAATCTAGAAAGACTTATTTACAAGATCCCCTTGGGGTTTTAACCAAATCATACATTACAAGAGTAGATCTGAGTTTCAAGTTGTAGACCTGAAAAATGATTCAGGAATTTCTGAAGGTGAATTTCCATTAAAATAGATCATATCTAAACAGAAATGGATGAGCAAGCTAATCCATGGATCACCAAAGTGAAAGTTAAAGCCCAACGCCATAGATCTCTCATAAAAAATGGGGTCAAAACACCTTCAAACCCTCCACTGAAAATAACGCAGTCCCTTATGGAAAGTTGCGTTATAGCTTGAATAATAGAGATGGCCTGATACCAATATACAAATCTAAAGCTCAAATAGTGGATGCATTCTTCCAAGAGTTTAAAAGACACTCACTGAGAAGAGGCTCCAATACAAGCTAGATTTGAACAGATCTAGAGTTCCACTTGCTGTAGCCTACAAAAGCAAACAAACCCTCACTAGATCTACGTTACAGTTGGAATTAGAGCTTGGCCCAAAGCTTTATAGTGGATCAAATTATCAAGACTCCTCCAACAATCCTCAATGGAAGAGGTGAAATCCATGCATAGGAACTCCAAGTTTTGAGCAGCACAATTCTCCACTAAACAACAAAGAATAGTATTTGTCTAAACAGACAATATATTCAGAAATATAGATAATCAACAACCTCCTCTTGCTGCCTTCTCCTTCCTTTTATAAGATGAAAGACTTTGCAAACCCTAAAGCACCTTGATAAGTTAGCTCCTTTCACATGAGGGACCTCCTTCTAGAACCACGTTGTCCCTTCATGAGGTACATTGTATCTAGATAGCACTGTAGATTTGGTCAAGGTTGACCCAGTCTCACAGCTCCAACCCTTTTCAAACCTGCAAGTGATTTATTTACATAGCCCAGATTTATCCATGTTCATATGAGGCATTTATTTTTTATATTTTTAGGAGTTTTACATGTCCTCCTTTATTCATTTTTTCATGCAATAGAAAAAGTGAAAAAATTGCATATTCCTCTTAGCTTAGGCTAAGTAGGAATATTACAGTCTCCCCTCCAAAATGTTGCTTGTCCTCAAGCAACTGATAGGGTGAGAGCTGTAGTACTTCCCCTCCTCCATTGATGACACCATCAATGATCAACTCCTCATTATAAGCTAGGTGTTCATCAAGCCAATACATCATGAATTGTTCCTCCAAGTTCAACATAAGGTGTGCATAGTCCATCCCAACAGGAGCAAAGAATTCAAAAAACATAAACATGGCTGGAGCAATGCTCCATCTAAAACATGTAGCATGAGGTACAGGGAAAATATCCATACCATGTGGTACATACAAATTGCCCATCCTCCCTCCATACAATCCCATAAACAGTAAAACTATATCATCCAAGTATGGAAGCAAGACTACATATATGCAAACATAAATCTGAGCTTGGGGAGGTGGTTCAAAATCCCACATGTATTGCCAGCACAGTACATCTCCTGCCTTCATTGGATCAAGGTGTGGCAAGTGGTAGTCCACCACACATTTTCTGCATGAGTTAATTTGACATGGCTGAAGACATCAGATATGTTTGGTGCCTTTGGGAAGCACCCATCATGAAAAGGAATCTCCCTTTGCACAACAAGGGAGTGCCCAAGTTCAAAACTTCTATTGGCCCAACGAAAATCATGAGATACACATGATCTCTCACTCCCTTTAGGAGTCATATCCTACAAAAACATGGTAAAAGAATGTGACAAATTAGAAAATAAAGTTTTCTCTACATGATCAGATCTTTTACCATCAAAGTTCCTCATACACATGGAGTTGTGCATGGGCATCCCCCCTTTCTCAAAAGAAAGAAGAAATGGCTGAAATGACTCTTGCATAGAGTCCATTGGCTGTCCCAACTCCACATAGATCATGCACTCTTGAAAGTGCTGATGTAGTTCCTCTCTCAAGCCTTCCCAATCAAAGCTCCTCATGATTAGGTTATAGATCCTCATTGAATGTAGATGGCTGAGAAATAATTCTTTGTGTGCCTCTTGTAGTATCTTCTGATTGAGCTTAGAAGCTCTAGCCAAGAAGACCTTACCATGATGATAGATGACTCCTCCTTGGACTAAGTAGCCCTCTTCTTGCTACATGTCATCTAGTATCATACCTGTGTGGAGATCTTTGGAATACTCTACAAGCAGTTGAGATTTACAGTACAGATCCACACTATTCAACAACGACAATGTTGATGATACATCCATGGAAGTGCCAGTCAAGCTGTTGATCTCTTCTTTGACATTACTTATTCCAAATATGTGTCTTGGAAGGTTGATCCTCCCACTCTTTTCTCCCCACAATGCAGATTTAGGAAAGAGAGAGGGTGATAGTGATGCAGGGAGAAGATCCCCCTCATTATTGAGCTATCCCAAGCCCTCCAGCGAAGTAACTTGGTCTCTCATTACTCCAATCCCTCCTAGATCTAGATTTGGTGCAGCACTTTTTGAGGCCTCCCCCACAAGATCTGAATCTGGTGGCATCCCAGATGGATTTCCACTAGATAGGAATGTCCCCTACAGAATCCTCATGAACATAAGAGAAGGGACTGTGAGATCCTTGCTTCCACTGCGCAAATCCATCTCTGTTGTTTGTGTGGAAGTACTAGGTGAGGGGTAAGTGTGCATGCCTTGAAGCATTTGGGGTTTGCCACTCTTCAATTCCACCCACTCCATTTGCAAATTTTTCCAATAAGTGGTGACCTTCCCCAATGTAATCAACCACTGGACACCCATAATGATATTGGTGTCTGGTATGTCAACTCAAAAAAAATGATCCATCGGAGTGTAGGATCCCATAGTGACTGAAAGTGAGGGGACATATTTCATGCATTTCATTGTCCTATCTCCTGGGACCAAGACAGAGAATCCCTCAAAAGTATCAGTGGGAATTAATCTCCTTTGCACAAGATGAGCATCAATAAAGTTGTGGGTTTCCCCACTGTCAATCAGTACAGATACCCTCTGATTCATGATTGAGCCTTGTACTCTTAGGGTCAAGTACTTAGGCACTCCTCTCAAAGATGCAATATTCTCACCCATTGGAGCAAAGGCTCCATCCCCATCTCCGGATGGTGTTGGTTGTCCCTCAACATTATCAGCGCTGTGACCCCTCCTTGGTTCATCATCTTCATCTTCCTCCTCAAAATCTGAGAAGACTTCTATGTAGTGTGCTTTCCCAGTAGGCCATCTATGTCCAGGTGCCCATGACTCTCAGCAAGTGAAACACAGTCTCTTCTTTCTTAGCTCCCTCCTAATTTCAATAACAAGAGGCTTCTTGAATGAGCTCTCCTTGGAAGGAGCAGCTTTTTCTTCCTTCCCTTTAGAAAGGTGAGGGGCCTTGCTTTGGAAAGTTTCTTTTTCTTTTGGTAAGGAATCTTGGAGGTATCTAGCCCTCTCAATGGCATCATGAAAAGTGATGGGCTTGGTAGGCTTAACCAACCCATGCAAAGGTTCATCCAAGCCATCGATAAACATGTACAACCTCCTTGCTGCAGATAGATCAGGAACCATAAATGATAATCTCAGAAACTCAGAGATGTAATTTTCTGCATTTCCCGATTGTTTCAACTTTGCAAGGCTCATGAAAGGTGCTTTTGGATCCTTTCTGTCAAACCTCTCCACCAGTATTCTAGTGAATTCAGAGTAGGCAGTCACATTGGCATGGCCCAATGTAGACAACCCATGGAACTATCAATTGTGTGCTTCACCTTCAAAGTGCAGCGCTGCAATATTGATGGCTTCAATCTCAGGGACTTTGTTCAACTGAAAGTAGATATCTAGCTTTTTTACCCATGCCTTGGCAGAAATGGTGGGTGACCCATCAAACTTGGGAAAAAATAATCTTCCCATAGAGTGGTTTCTATCATGATTATGAAAGAACCTACCATCTCTATACTGTTGCCTTGGTCTTATTTTGTCCTTGAGGTGACAAAACTATTGGAAACTCAAGTGGTCTTTGAATATCTGATTCTGAGATTCATATTCCACAAAGTATTCTCCAAGGGATGCTTGCTCTTGTTGTCCTTCATTCTCCACAGCCAAGAAGGTAGGCATAGTGCAGCATTGTGGAGCTTGTGGCTAGTTCATTGGTTGACCAGTCCAATGGTGAGACATGCCAGAGCTTTCCCCAAGATGAAATATCCCAGAAGATTCCCTCATTTTGTCCATCCTCATCTCTTTGATCTCTCTAGCAAGATCTTGCATGGCCACCAAAAGAGTTCTTGCAAACTCTTCTCCTTCTTTATCACTTGCAGTTTCAGGGGCTTTACCCTTGTCTTGATCATTAGTGGTGTAATAAAACTTCTTGTGACTTATATTTTGATACCTCTTATCCCTCTCAGTAAGAGGCTCATATTATTCTGAATGCAACATGGCTGTTGTTCTCCAATGAAAGCACAAGCTGTGCCAAGAAAGGAGCTTCGATACCACTGTAACATTCCAAAATTGGGATTTGTAATATTCCTTTTTGGGGATTCTCAAGATTCTATTTCAGAGATGGAATACAAAGGAATTTATTGGTTATATCACCTCTAAAAGGAGGGTGAGAACCAGAGGCTACCTGGCCAATTGTAGACACTGCCTATAGAACTTGGAATAATCCCTTTTGAGGAATCTCAATAAGGTCTTCAATGAAAACATTGTATAAGAAAATATGAGAAATAATAACATATATTATGGCTAGGATCCCCTAATTCAGGCTGTATTTGAATTATATACATAATTTTAGCTGAAACAAATAAGTTTAAGAACATTAAACAGATCTCCCACAGTAAAGACTAGCTAGAGATCAGCCAAAGAGAAGAATTGCAACAACTTGAAAATCCCAGCTACTAGAATTGCGCAGTTTTTACTAAAGCTTAGAGGAGGACAGAAAAATATCTAATAATTCAGAGATATAACAGTAAATTATATTTATATTTAATCTTATTGCCTCTACAACGGATTACAAAGAGAACTAAGGTAAAATCCATTCAGAAATTAGAGCTGCAACTAGGAATAAACTGCAGAAATACATAGACAGCATTATTTTTCAGATGGTTCAGCTTCTGTAAATTACATATTAGATATCTAACATATCTATGGATGAAACATAATATCTAATACAGATCTGGAAACTACAAGACTTGAAGAACAATATCCAATTAGAATTACATCAAAATATTGCATAATAAGTTGTGGATCTAAATTACAATTTACAGTGTTGCAGAAAACCCAAAAATTTTTGAAGATAAATTTTATTATTGAAATAGATCATATCTATAGAGACATGGATCAGCAACCCAATCCACATATCACCAAGGGAAGGCAAGCCTAACACCAAGAGATCTTCCTCCTAACTGATAGCAAACTGAAACAAGAAAGCCCTCTCACAAAATAACGCAGTATTGAGCAGAAACTGCGTAGAGGGTGAAGGAGACTGAATAACTGGAATGAAATTACAGATCTGATACAAAATATGGATCAGATATCTCTTTGGAGGCTGAATAACACACTCCAACAGAGAAAGCCTCTCAAAACAAGCTAGATCTAAGCAGATCTAGAATACCACTTGCTACAAAAGATAGCAGCTGCAAAACCCTCAATGGGCCAGCACTGCTCATGAATGATAGAGCTTGGTCTCAAACTAGATAGTGCCCAAATTCAGTAAAGAACTCCTCCAATTATCCTCAAGGGAAAAGATGAAACCCCTAAACAGGAATTCCAATCACAATCCTCCACTAAACAGCAGAGAATGGTATTTTTCTAAGCAGAAAAATACTTCAGAAATATAATTCATCAACAACCTCTTCATGTGTCTTCTCCTCCTTTTTATAACATGAGATAGCTCTTGCAAACCATAAACCACTTTGATGAGTTGGAACTTTCCACATTAGAGGCTCCCTTCTAGAAATACGCAGTCCCTTTTCAGAGATGCAATGAATCTAGACAGCGTAGTTGACTTGGTCAAGGTGGACCCAATCTTGGCTCAAAACCTCTTTCACACCTACAAGTGATTTTTTACATAGCCCTGATTTTCCTTTGGTCACATGGGCATTGATTTATTTAGAGTTATTAGGAGTTTTACATGTTCTCCCTTATTCATTTATTCTTAAAACATAAACTAAATCAAAATTGAATGCCTCCTCTTAGCTAAGGCTACGTAGGAACATTACAGTCCTCCCCCTCAAAATGTTGCTTGTCCTCAAGCAACTGGTAAGGTAAGAGTTGTATTTCTTCTCCTTATTCATTGATGACACCATCAAGAATCAATCTTTCATCATGGAGTAAGTTCTCACCAAGACAATACATCAAAAACCGCTCCTCCAATGCTAACATGATGGCTGCATAGTTTGCCACTTCAGGAGTGTAAAGCTCAACAGAAATAAACATGGGTGAAGCAATGTCACATCTAAAACAGGCATCATGAAGTACATGATAAAGTTCCATCCCATGTGGTACAAGTACACTAATTACCCTTTGCCCATACATACCCATAAAAAAAACCAATATGTCATCTACGTATGGGAGAAAAATCACATAAAGGCAAACTGAAATTTTCACATGAGGAGGTGGGTCACAATCCCACATAAGGTACCAGCACAGTACACTCCTTGTTTTGAGTAGATCTAAGTGTGATAGGTGGTACTCCCACCACATATTTGTTGCATGGGTCACTTTGACATGGCTGAAAGCGAAACCCTCATTAGGTGCTTTTGGGAAGCACCCATCATGATAAATAATCTCCCTTTCCACCTCAAGGGAGTGGCCAGCTTTGGAATTTTTATTGGCCTCATCTTTTCCATGAGATCTGCATGTAATATTACTCCTCGTAGGAGCCATGGCCTACATACATATGGTAAGAGAATGTGCCAAATCAGAAAAATAAACTTGCTCCAAAAGATCAGATTTCTTACCATACAAGTCTCCCACACATATGGAGTTAGGCATGGGCTTTTCTCCTTTTTTGAGAGAAGGAAGAGATGGCTGAAATGTCTCCTGCATAGGATCCCTTGGCTGCCCCATCTCCACACAACTATTTCACTCTTGTAAGTGCTGATTTAGTTCCTCCAAATCATAATGCTGATGTAGCTCCTCCTCCATACCCTCCCAATCAAAACTCTTCAAGATTAGGGAGTAGATTCTTGCTGACTGCATGTAGCTGGAAAGGAACTCCTCTTTGTAGTATCCATTGCTTAATCTTGGAGGCTCGAGACAAGAATACTTTACCAAGATGATAGATGACCCCTTCATGGACCAAGTAGCCTCCTCCTTTCTTTATGCCATCTAAGATCATTCCGGTGTGTAGATCTTTGGAGTACTCCACAAGGAGTTGAGACCTCCAATATGGATCTACAACTCTCAACAAAGACAATGATGTTGATGCATATATGGTGGTGCTTTCCTTGTTGCTGCTTGTTTCTTTGGCACTATGCATGCCAAAACTATTTGTGGGAAGGTCGATCCTCCCTCTCGCTTCCTCCCACAGCGCTGTGACTCTTTCTTCCATTGTTTCAGCACTAGGTGAAGCTTTCCCCATAGAATCTAATGGCACCCCAAGTGGCTTTCCATGATGTAGGAATGTCCCTTGCAGAAATCTCATAAACATGAGAGAAGGAACTGTGAGATCCTTGCCCTCACTGTGCAATTCCATCTTTGTTGTGTGGGTAGAGACATCAAGTGAAGGGTAGGTGTGCATGCCTTGAATGACTTGTTGTTTCCCACTCTTCAAATCCACCCATTCCATCTACAAGGCCTTCCAATCAGTGGTGAACTTTCCCAAAGTAATCAACCACTGGACATCCAAGATGATGTTGGTGTCGGGTATGTCCACTACAAAGAAGTGATCCTCCAAAGTGTAGGTCCCCATAGTCACAGAAAGTGATGGAACATACTGCATGCACTCCATAGTTCTATCTCCCATAACCAAAATAGAGAACCCATCAAAAGTATCAGTAGGTATCCCTCTCCTTTGCACAAAGTGAGCATCAATAAAGTTGTGGGTTGCCCCACTATCAATAAGAATAGATACTCTTTGGTTCATAACTGAACCCTGCACTCTAAGAGTCAAATACTTGGGCGCTCCTCTCAAGGAAGCAAGAGTCCCACTGGTTGGAGTAAATGCTCCCTCTTCTTCTCTGGATGATGATGGATCCTCCTCCTCATCATCACCAGTGTTGTGACCTCTCTAGGTCCATCATTTCCCTCCTCCTCCTCACAAACATAGAAGACTTGAATATAGTGTGCTCTTCTAGCAACACATCTATGTCCTGGTACCCATGGCTCTTGACAAGTGAAACATAACTTCCTTTTTCTCAACTCCCTCCGGAGATCATTTTCAAGAAGCTTTTTCTATGAGCTCTCCTTGGATGGAGGATATTTTCCCTCCTTCCCTTTAGAAGAGTGAGTGGATTTTCTTAGGAAGGTTGCCTTTGCCCTTAGCAAGGCATCTTGGAGATCTCTTGTTCCTTCAATGGCATCATGCAGAGTGCTGGGCTTGGTAGACTTGACCAACCCATGCAAAGGTTCCTCCAAGCCATCAATGAACATATAGACTCTCCTTGTAACTGAAATATCAGGAACCATTATAGTTAGCCTCAGGAATTCAGAGATATAGGCCTCAACATCTCCTGTTTGCTTAAGATTTTCCAAGCTTATGAAAGGGGCCTCTAGATCCTTCCGATAAAATCTTTCCACTAGTCTCCTAGTGAACTCAGCATAAGTGAACACATTTTTTTGTCCTAATGTAGAAAGTCCATGAAACCAATAGTTATGGGCTTCTCCATCAAAATGCAGCACATCAATCTTGATGGATTCTGCTTCAGGCACTTTATTCAGCTGGAAGTAGATGTCCAACTTCTCCACCCATGCTTTAGCAGAACAAGAGGGTGATCCATCGAACTTAGGCAAGAAGAATATTCCCATGGTGTGTTGCCTCCCATGAAGGAATCCTCCATATCTATGATGCTGCAATGGCCTCCTCCAGTCCTTGAGATGGAAGAGGTCTTGAAAGCTCAAGTTATCCTTGAACCTTTGACTTTGTGCATCATATTCTGCAAAGTATCCTTCCAAAGGGGTTGGCTCTTGAAGCCCTTCATTCTCTATATCCAAGAAGGTAGGCATTGTAGAGCGTTGTGAGATCTGTGGAACTTGTGGCAACCTCACCGGTGGACCAGTCCCAAATTGAGACACTTTAGAACTTTCTCCTTGATGGAGTCTTCCAAGGGACTCCCTCATTCTTTCTATCCTCATCTCCTTTCTTTCCTTGGATAGTTCTTGCATGGTTTCCAAGAGAGTTTTTGCAAACTCTTCTGCTTCCTTATCTTTATCATTCACCAATTCAGGGGATTTCCCCTTGTCTTGACCCTTGTCAAGGTCAACAGTAGTATAGTAATTATTTCTATGACTTCTATTTTCATATCTCCTCTCCCTCTCAGAAGTAGGATCTTCATCTTCAGAATGCAGCACGACTGAGGCTCCAATGCTAGCACAGGTTGTGCCAAGAGTGGAGCTCTGATACCACTGTAATATTCCTTTTTGAGGATTCTAAAGATTCTATTTCAAATATGGACTACAAAGGAATTTAATGGTTATATAACCTCTAAAAAGAGGGTGAGAACTAGAGGCTACATGGCCAACTGTAGACTCTGCCTATACAACTTGGAATAATCCCTTTTGATGAATCTCAACAAGGTATTCAATGAAACGCTGTATAAGAAAATATAAGCAAGAATAATGTATATCAGGGCTGGGATCCCCTCATTTAGGCTATATGTGACTTATATACATAATTTTAGCTGAAAAAATAAGTTTAAGCACATTAAACAGATCTCCCACAGTCAAGGCTAGCTAGAGATCAACCAAAGAGAAGAACTGCTACAACTTGAAAACCCCAGCTACTAGAATTTTGTAGTTTTGATTGAAGCTCAGAGGAGGATAGAAAAAGATCTGATACTTCAGATATATAACAGTAAATCAGATTTATATTTAATCTTATTTCCTCTACAACATATTACAAAGAAAACTAAGGTAAAATCCCTTCAGAAATTAGAGCTGCAACTAGGAATAAACTGCAGAAATACATAGACAACGTTATTTTTCCGATGGTTCAGTTGTTTTACATTACATCTCAGATCTCTACCATATCTATGGATGAAAAATCAGATATAATACATATTTGGAAACTAATATACTTGAAGAACAAGATCCAATTGGAATTACATCAAAATATTGCATAATAAGCTGTAGATCTGAATTACAATTTACAATGTTGTAGAAAACCCAGAAATTTCTAAAGATAAATTTTATTACTGAAATAGATAAGATCCATAGAGACATGGATTAGAAACCCAATCAATGGATCACCAAGGGAAGGCAAGCCTAACACCAAGAGATCTTCCTCCAAACTGATAGAAAACTAAAACAAGAAATCCCTCTCACAAAATAACGCAGTATTGAGCAGAAACTACGCAGAGGGTGAAGGAGACTGAATAACTAGAATGAAATTATAGATCTGATACAAAATATGGATCAGATATATCTTTGGAGGCTAAATAACACACTCCAACAGAGAAAGCCTCTCAAAACAAGCTAGAGCTAAGCAGATCAAGAATACCACTTGCTACAAAAGATAGCAGCTACAAAACCCTCAATGGGCCAACACTACTCATAAATGATAGACCTTGGTCTCAAACTAGATAGTGGCCAACTTCAGCAAAGAATTCCTCCAATGATCCTCAAGGGAAGAGATGAAACCCCTAAACAGGAATTCCAATCACAATCCTCCACTAAACAACAGAGAATGGTATTTGTCTAAGCAGACAAATACTTCAGAAATATAATTCATCAACAACCTCTTCATGTGTCTTCTCCTCCTTTTTATAACATGAGATAGCTCTTGCAAACCCTAAACCACTTTGATGAGTTTTCCATTTCCACATTAGAGGCTCCATTCTAGAACTGCAAAGTCCCTTTTAGAGATGCAATGAATCTAGACAGCGTAGTTGACTTGGTCAAGGTGGATCCAATCTTGGCTCAAAACCTCTTTCACACCTACAAGTGATTATTTACATAGCCCTGATTTTCCTTTTTTCACATGGGCATTGATTTATTTAGACTTCTTAAGAGTTTTAAATGTCCTCCCTTATTCATTTATTCTTAAAACATAAATTAAATCAAAATTGAATGTCTCCTCTTAGCTAAGGCTAAGTAGGAACATTACAGGATTGCACAGGAGGCCTGCTGAAATAATGTACTCCTGAGAGATCTATGCACAGAAATGAGTTTACAGCCCTTGAATTCCTTATATCAATAGATCCGGAGTCTAGATCCAAAAGGGGAGCAAAAACAAATCAAACTAGGTGTGGTAAACAGATCTCCCACCACCTAGTCTAGCTGAAAAACACCCTACAATAGGGGCTGCAACTATGCAGAAGAAACTACTTCAGAAATAATGTAGTCTTGGAGAGCATGGGAAGGAGGCCATAAAATAATATCAAATTTTAATTATACAGCATCAAATCATAATTACAATTATGCTCTTACATTATATAGTATAATACAAGAGACAATAGCGCAAAAAATATTCATAAAAGAAGGCTGCAACACATATATAAACTGCAAAATGGCTTAACAACATTATTTTGAGGAGCTACAGTAGTTGAATTTTACATCTCAAATCTAGAACAGATCTGTGGAAAAAACATCAAATCCATTTCGGATCTGTAATCTAGAAATACTTATTTACAAGATCCCCTTGGGGTTTTGACCAAATCATACATTACAAGAGTAGATATGAGTTTCAAGTTGTAGATCTGAAAAATGATTCAGGAATTTCTGAAGGTGAATTTACATTAAAATAGATCATATCCAAATAGAACATGGATCAACAAGCTAATCCATGGATCACCAAAGTGAAAGGAAAAGCCCAGCACCATAGATCGCTCATAAAAAATGGGGTCAAAACACCTTCAAACCCTCCACTAAAAAATAACGCGGTCCCTTATGGAAAGCTGTACTGTAGCTTGAATAATAGAGGTGGCCTGATACCAAGATACAAATCTGAAGCTCAAACAGTGGATTCACTCTTCAGGAGGTTAAAAGACACACTCACTGAGAAGAGGCTCCAATACAAGCTAGATCTGAACAGATATAGAGTTCCACTTGTTGCAGCCTACAAAATCAAACAAACCCTCACTGGATCTGCATTGCAGTTGGAAGTAGAGCTTGGCCCAAAGCCTGATAGTGGATCAAATCAGCAAGACTCCTCCAAGAATCCTTAATGGAAGAGGTGAAATCCCTGCATCTGAACTCCAAGTGCTAAGCAACACAATTCTCCACTAAACAATAGAGAATAATATTTGTTTAAACATACAAGATACTCAGAAATATAGAAAATCAACAACCTCCTCTTACTTCCTTCCCCTTCCTTTTATAAGATGAAATCCTTTGCAAACCCTAAACCACCTTGATAACTTAGCTCCTTTCACATGAGGGGCCTCCTTCTAGAACTGTGATGTCCCTTCATGAGGTGCATTGTATCTAGACAGCACTATAGATTTGGTCAAGATTGACCCAATCTCACAGCTCCAACCCTTTTCACACTTGCAAGTGATTTATTTACATAGCCTAGATTTATCCATGTTCATATGGGGCATTGATTTATTCATATTTTTAGGAGTTTTACATGTCCTCCTTTATTCATTTATTCATGCAACAGAAAAAGTGACAAAATTGCATATTCCTCTTAGCTTAGGCTAAGTAGGAACATTACAGGTTCCAATATGATTTTTCCTTCCTCATCAAGTTTTGGCAATATTTTTTGAACTGGAAGATTTTGACCTATAACCTTCTTTAAGCACGAAACATGGAAAATTGGATGCACTCGTGAAGAAGCAGGAAGCTCCAATTTGTATGCCATAGTACCAATATTTTGCAACACCTTCTAAGGACCATAGTACTATGGCGATAATTTACTATCCTTCTTAGCTTGCTTGAGGGACATTTCTTTGTATGGTTGTAGCCATAAAAATACATAGTCTCCTACATCAAAACTTGTCTTGATGTGATGTTGATTTGCCTATTGTTTCATTCGATTTTGTGCCAGATTCAGGTTGTCCTTTAAGAGTTGGAGAACTTCTTGTTGATGCTCGATGTGATCTTCCACTGCTTGAACCTTCGAATTTTCTCTTAAAGATGATGTGATGGATGGTGGATGATATCCATAAAGTGCCATAAATGGGGTCATTTTCGCTGCAGTATGGAAGGAAGTGTTATACCACCATTCAGCAAGAGGTAACCACTTGACCCATTGTGTTTGTTTATCAGATACAAAACAACGAAGATATCCTTCCAAACATTTATTTACTATCTCAGTTTGACCATCAGATTGAGGATGATTAGATGAGCTATGAGCTAATTGAGTACCCAAACAAGAAAATAACTCCGTCCAAAAATTTCCAGTAAAAATGGGATCTCTGTCGCTCACAATAACCCTCGGGTTTCCATGTAGCTTTTGAATTGTGTCCATAAATGTAGTAGCAACTGTACTTGCTTTAAATGGATGAGATAATGCACAAAAGTGTGCATACTTGGTAAGTCTATCAACTACCACCATGATGACACTCTTTCCTTCGGACTTAGGTAAACCTGTGATAAAATCCATTGAAATTTCCTCCCAACGTTGACTTGGAATGGATAAAGGTTGTAGAAGTCCCGGGGTCTTAATTGTCTCAACTTTATTCTGCTGGCAAACCAAACATTCCGTCACAAACTTTTGAATATCAGATTTAAGGCCATCCCAAAAAAAATCTTTCTTCACCCTTTGGTAAGTTTTTAAAAATCTCGAGTGTCCTCCTAAAGGAGAAGTGTGCAATTCCAGAAGAATCTTTTGTTTTAGTTGGGAATTCTTACAAAGATATAAGCGATCTTTGTACCATAAGGAATCATTTTTCCAACTAAATATATCAGATGTACTAGGATCTTGCTGCAACTTTTGAATGAGTGTCCATACATCTTTGTCCTTCTTCCATTCATCTCTTGCTTCGGTTATCCAATCTAGTTGGACAATAGAAATGGCACAAAGCAATGCTTCCACCTCTTCATTCTTCTTGAGAGTGCATCTGCAACAACATTAAGCTTTCCTTTTTTGTAGATTATTTCAAAGTCATAACCCAACATCTTTGTGACCCATTTTTGCTGCTCTTCTGAAGATAGTCTTTGTTCCAAAAGGTGTTTAAGACTATCATGATCAGTTTTTACCTTGAAGTGTCTTCCCATTAGGTAAGTTCGCCATTTCTTTAGTGCATGTAGTATTGCTAACATTTCCTTCTCATAAATAGGTTTCTGTAAATACTTTCCTTTGATCGGACGACTTTCAAAAGCAATGGGTCTTCCTTCCTGCATTAAAACTGCACCAATTCCATTTCCTGAGGCATCACATTCCACAATAAAGGTTTTGTGAAGTCTGGCGTAGCTAAGACCGGTGCTAGGCACATTTCCTCTTTAAGATGTTCAAAGGCCTTAGTTGCTTCAGGAGTCCATGAAAATGCATCTTTCTTCAATAATGTTGTTAGAGGTGCTGCTATTCTCCCATAATTCTTAACAAACTTGTGATAATACCCCGTTAACCCGAGAAATCCTCGCAACTGCTTTATGGTTGTGGGGACTTTCCATTCCTTAATGGCTTTAATTTTGTTAGGGTCTACTTTAACACCCTCGCGAGATACAATATGACCCAGATATTCCACCTCTTGTACTCCAAAGAAACATTTGGATGTTTTTGCATATAATTGTTTCTCCTACAATAGCTTGAGCACCCTGTCAACATGTTGAACATGATCCTTCCAAGACCTGCTGTAGATTAGTATATCATCAAAAAATACTAGCACAAATTTTCTAAGGAAGGGTTTGAAAATGGAATTCATCAACTCTTGAAATGTAGAAGGTGCATTGGTAAGGCCAAAAGGCATGACCAAAAATTCATAATGACCCTCATGAGTTCGAAATGTTGTTTTGAGAATATCTTCAGTCTTCATTCTAATTTGATGATATCCTGAACGAAGATCCAACTTGGTAAAATAAATTGCTCCATGTAATTCATCCAATAATTCATCAATCACATGAATGGGAAATTTATCTTTAATGGTGAGCTTATTGAGCTCCCTATAATCAGGACACATGTGCCATGATCCATCCCTCTTTGTTGGTAAAAATACTGAGAGGGGGGGGTGAATCAGTATTTACTGCATATTCAAAACTTTCATTTTTTCTGCTTCTAAAACGCATACGCTACTTTCCTGAACCAGACTTGCGTATATACGCGGATACCCTTTACGAAACTCGCGTATACACAGATATCTATTTATGTCTTTAATTCTTCACTCAAATCATTCTTTCATTTATTCATCAGATATTCAATAAGCAGTAAACATGTGCAGTAAGAACAGAATAAATCATGACACAAAGCATCACACATGAACACCAGGATTTTTAGGTGGAAACCCAAGTCGGGAGAAAACCACCGCTGCAGTTGCTCAGCCTTCAATATTTTATTATAGAGAAAACATCTTACAACATATGTGCCGGTGCAGACTCTACCAGCACGCAGGCACCCACCTGCGCTCATTTACCAGCCTCTCCTGGAAGGGAGCTCCAACCCCCTGACTCGTTTACCAGCCTCTCCTGGAAGGGAGCCACGACCCCCCGATCTCGTTTACCAGCCTCACCTGGAAGGGAGCTACAACCCCCTGACTGAAGGCTACAACCCTCAGCACCACCTTGGACCACGTTTCATCAATTTTCACACTGGACCCTTTCCATACTTTTAAGTTCAACCATACATCACCAACAGATACATATCAACACAGATCAGATAGCAGAAACACAGCAGAACAGATCAGATATTTCATACCCCTTGCTTCAGCAAGCCCCAGTTTGCATACGCTCTTTTACTTCACCGATGTCGCGTATATACGCGCTTCCGTCCACACAAACCAGCGTATACCTCAGTGTATATTTTATTGCGCATACGCGCTTTCTCTTCGCTGAAGCTGCGTATATACGCGCTTCCTCCGCGGCGAAGTAGCGTATAGAGCTTCAATCATTACAGAGCAGCATACTTCATCAGATCAGATATTCAGTTCAGATCTACCCTTTTGCTTCAGACAGATGTTCGCCTAGATGCTCGCCTCATCACAGATCTAAGCCTTCCATAATTAGATCTAGCCAATACAAGAGCAATTCAGATCTAGATCCCCTTCTTCATCATTGGTGCATCATACATTCAGATTTATCATTCAAGTGTAACCCTTTCCATTCAGATATACTTCAGAGAGAAGTATTCATTCAAGCTCAGACATCTTGCACCCACACACACATTTTGCACAATGAATTTCTTCTCCTTATATATGTTTATCCTTTTTCAATACCATGAGCCCCTTTTTCAATACCATGGGCCAAAACAATACCATGAGCCCAAAACTACCTGGACGGGGTCAATTAGGCGGATCATTACCCAATACAATGGGTCAATACCATGGTGGTTACCCCTGGTTTTGCACTTTTGAGCGCTTTTACCCATACGCTACTTGGAACGTTATTTTCCGCGTGCATACGCGACTTCCCTTAGACAGATCCGCGTATACATAGAGACATACTCTTTTCATCATACTTTGAGCACATTCTGAATTCCTTTCTTCATTGCCTTCTGTACACACTGTAGATACATCATATTTATCTCATCAAGAACATATTCTAACAAGCACAACTTCACAAAGTAAGTTGTCATCATCTTCATTAAGTGGGTTGCCTTTCCAGGACAACACTCAACACCATATCTCATCAGATTTACATCTTTTACCAAGTCCATCAAGTCAAGAATAACTTCATCAGGTGGATTGCCATAGAGGACAACATATGTCAACAGTCGCATGTCTTCATCTTCATTCAGTGGGTTTCCATCAAGGACAACACTCTGCATCATATTTCCAACAATCTCCTGGGACTCGATGGCAACCACGATGGTGTTTGGTTACCACAAATCGTATAGATACCATGTCACTCTCCCAAATATTTTACATCATTATCTTCTCTTCATTCAAACACCATGTCACTCTCCCCCTTTGACATCAAGGGCAAAGGGCGGATCAAAACCAACATTCTCCCCCTTTTCTCCTCATGTGGAAGAAACATTCTGCAGATCTGATATGTGCTGAAGTGGCCAAGCTCCCCCTGAGTTCATGCTGAATCTTCAAACATATTTTCAATGAAGTACATGACTCTATGAAGTTCCTATCACCAATGACTCATACTTACATCAAATATCCAACCAAGTGGATTTACATATGAGGCTCAAGTACCCAACCAAGTGGGTTTACAAATTTGACTCAGCTACCCAACCAAGTGGGTTTACAAATTGACAAGTCCTTACATGACTGAATATTACAATTTTACAACATGGGTCTCAACCAGACCTTTTCATCAAAGTGAAAATATGAATTTTCATAATTAATACCAAAAAGACCTCAAGAGAGATCATGTATCAGAACCACCATAATGCCAGCAATGCATTATACTCAGCAAAACTAATGCTCCCCCTGAATCTGTGCAACCAAGCAATATTTCCAAATGACTAAGGCTCCCCCTTAGTTTGTGCATCCTGAAAACTTCCACCAACAAATCATCAAGGAATCTTCATCAAAGCATTAGAAACAGAATTATGAGAACTGGAATACCACCAGAGATACCAAACAGTATCAGAGATACCAAACAGCACTGCAGCTGTGCTGAAGAGAGCTGAACCAACCAAAAATTGTCAGCAACCAACCATACGCGGTTTTCTATGAAGGAACTCGCGTATATACGCGACTGTGTTTCAGGAAACCCGCGTATCCAAAGCCATCTTCTAAATTTCAACCAGATCTGATTCTCTGTGAGGCAAAGACAGTGTTCAGCTTCTTTCTGGGACATTTGAATGCTACTGATGGATAGAACAGTGTAGTTGTGTCTTCAAGCGTCATCCAATGAGTGTAGTAAAGGTACATTAGTAACCAGGCCTTCAGATTCTTTGCAGCATCAATACAATCTTTCAAGAGAAATTGTCACACCAGAACAGCATCTTCAGATATGTGTCAAGCAATCATCCATGTGGTCCAAAATCACCATGATCTTCAAGATTAAACATGAAGTAACATATGTAGGCAAAAGATCTCAACCATAGTAACAAAATCTACATGATCTCCTTTTATTTCTGAATCCATCGACATCCAGCTCATCCATGTGTGAACACAAAAGATACTTATCAGCAACCAGGGCTCAGAATCTCCATGTACCAAGTCATCATCATTTGAGCATGAGTATCACAAAGATCAAAGAATAAGCAATCATATTGCCAACAATGCAATCATTAGTATTCAACCTGCTACTCCCCTTAAACCATTGCTCTTCTTTTAACTTGTGTAATCTGAAACATCTTCAACAGCAAATCATCAGCAACAATCTCTGCATGAACTGTCCTTATCTCTGAGTTATAAGTCTTTCACTTCAGCAACAAATACTCTTCATTCAACAAGCAAACAAGACACATCCATAATCTTCAACGTAAGACATTAAGCATCATATCATCATTTAGAACTGAGAAATTAAGTTGTTTCTGAGTCAATAACACAGTTATTAACAGTCAGACTGATGCTCCCCCTGAGCCTCTGCTCCAGATCTTCAGCTATCAGATAAATTCTCTCATCATCAATGCATACGCGACTGTGTCTGCTGGAACTCGCGTGTATACGCGACTTTAGTTAATGTAACCTGCGTATGGAAAGTGAAGCATAGAAAAATTTCATCTTCCTTCATTTCCTCCTGAGCTTGTACCTCCTGTACCTGTCCTTTTCACATCAGATGCGCTGTCAGAAGTAAACATAACCAGAATAAACAAATCAATCATGAGAGTCATCATGCATTGCTCCGCCTGTGACGATACATTACTAAAACTCATAATGTATCCCACATCATTCCTGCAGTCAATAAGCAAAGTCAGCTTCAGAAGCGGATGACTGCAGTAGGGTCAGAATTCCCTACGTTTCTGATTGGTCCTCCTTCTTTTTCCAAATTTTCTTGAGCTTTCCAACTGTGTGTTGAAAATTGTCCACTTTCCCAGATCTGTTCATCCTGCATTCTTTTTCTACATGTCCATACTTGTTACAAGCATAACATCTCATGTGTCCAGAAAAATAGGCATAAGAATCATAATGAGTATTTCTAATCTTCCTCCTTTTACAATCAACTGCTTTATGACCATACATGTTACATGAGAAACAATATCCCTTGAAGCTACTAGAGTACCTTTCTGAGTAGAACCTGTTTGTTTGTGGCTGAATTGTTCTACTTCTGCAATTTGCTGTAACATGCCCATAATTATGACATTTAAAACATTCAACGTTCTTGAATGAATTCCTTCGAGAATTCATGAATGTTTGTTGATCTTTTGTTTCTTTTAACACATCAGGTTTTGCATTGACATCTTCTGAATTTTTGGCACTTCCTTGTGAGCTAGATTCTCCTTTAACAGTTTCATGGAAACCAAGACCATGTTTGATAGCAGGAGACCTTTGATTACTCAGAATATTGTCCATAATATTAGTACTATCATGAAACCTCAACAGTTTTACCTTTTCTTCCAATTTACCTTTGAGAATGTTTACCTCAACCTCCAAGGCTTGACATTGCTTTGTCATGCTTTCTTCTTTTCTTCTTCCATCTTCAACTTGATCCTTCAGATTTAGGATCTCTTCTTTCAGCCAATTTTCGTTTTCTTCACATATTTGTTCCATCTCTTCATTCTTCTTATTTGATTTTTCCAGATCTTCTTTGAGAGAGATAATTTCTGCTTCAAGGCCTTCCTTTTCAAAGGATTGTAGAGGTTCCTCATTCTCCTTACTTGATGCTTCTAGCTCTGCTTGCAGAAAGATGATAGCAGCTTCAAGTCCTTCATTCTTCTTGCTTGATTTTTCAAGATCTACTTCTAGATCTTTAATTCGATTGGATGCATAAGTATGAAACCTTTGATACTTGTCCACCTGTTCATTCAGCATTTCTATTTGATCTTTCATTTGTGAGATCATCTCTTTATAGATAGTTTCTTGCTTATTGTATGAACTTTGTAGTTCTTCTTCTTTTATCTTGAGAGCTTCTTCTAGATCCACAACTTTACTTTCACTATCTTTACTATTGTTTGCACAAAGAAGAGTATTACAAGTGGCCTTCTCCTTTTTCTTCTTTGCCATGAGTGCTTGTAGATCTTCGTCAGAATCCGTTTCATCTTCTTCAATTTTTTCTATACATGATTTCTGAGGTATCTCCTTTCCTCGAGTAACCTTCTTCTTTTGCTTCTTAGCCATGAGCACTTTTAGATCTTGGTCAGAATCTTCTTCATCTTCACTGGATACTTCATCATCATCTTCTTTTGCATAATAACTCTTTCTCTTTTCAAATTGTTTCCCTTTACCATGTTTTTCTCTCTAAGGACATTTAGCAGCATAGTGACCAACTTTTCCACACTCAAAAAATTTGAAGGGAAGCTTACCTTTGAACCTTCCAGTACCTAGTTGGAGCTTTCTCATGAAATTCGCTTCTTCTTCATCGGATATATAGCTGGATTCTTTGACAACTTCCTTTTCTTTTCCTCTTGTAGATGCCTTAAAAGCAGCTTCTCTTATTTGAGAAGGACCTCCTTGTCTCATTTCAAAAGCAGTCAGAGTACCATGTAATTGAACAATAGAAAGAGTTTGCAGATCTTGCCTTTCTTCAATAGCAGAAACTTTAGAGTCAAATTTTGAAGTCAAAGATCTCAAGACCTTTTCCACCAGAGTAGTATCAGCCATGGTTTCACCTAAATTTCTCATCCGATTTACAATATCATCTAGACGAAGAAAGAAACTGGCAACACTCTCATCACTATGCATCTTCAAATTTTCATATTCAATTCTAAGAGTTTGGAGTTTTGCACTTTTTACCTTTGTGTCTCCTTCATAGTTTAGAATGATTTTGTCCCATATTTCTTTTGCTGAATGTAGCTGCATCACCTTAGAAAATTCTGATTCAGACATGCTTCCTAGCAAGACATTTACTGCTTTGGCATTGGTTTCATACTTCTTCCTTTCTGCTGCATCAGTAGGAATACTTGCCGGGTATTGATAACCTTCTTCCACGATTGCCCATACATCTGCACCAAGACTTTGCAGATATGCTTTTTTACGTACCTTCCAGAATATCAGATTGCTTCCATTGAATAGAGGTGGCTTTATAGACATTACTCCTTCTTGACTTCCCATTGCGACGGATCTCCTTCAAGCGATCAAGCTTCTTCAGAAGGACCACCCTCTGATACCAATTGTTGGTAAAAATACTGAGAGGGGGGGGTGAATCAGTATTTACTGCATATTCAAAACTTTCATTTTTTCTGCTTCTAAAACGCATACGCTACTTTCCTGAACCAGACTTGCGTATATACGCGGATACCCTTTACGAAACTCGCGTATACACATATATCTATTTATGTCTTTAATTCTTCACTCAAATCATTCTTTCATTTATTCATCAGATATTCAATAAGCAGTAAACATGTGCAGTAAGAACAAAATAAATCATGACACAAAGCATCACACATGAACACCAGGATTTTTAGGTGGAAACCCAAGTCGGGAGAAAACCACCGCTGCAGTTGCTCAGACTTCAATATTTTATTATAGAGAAAACATCTTACAACATATGTGCTGGCGCAGACTTGACCAGCACGCAGGCACCCACCTGCGCTCGTTTACCAGCCTCTCCGGGAAGGGAGCTACGACCCCCTGACTCGTTTACCAGCCTCTCCTGGAAGGGAGCTACGACCCCCTGATCTCGTTTACCAGCCTCTCCTGGAAGGGAGCTACAACCCCCTGACTGAAGGCTACAACCCTCAGCACCACCTTGGACCACGTTTCATCAATTTTCACACTGGACCCTTTCCATACTTTTAAGTTCAACCATACATCACCAACCAGATACATATCAACACAAATCAGATAGCAGAAACACAGCAGAACAGATCAGATATTTCATACCCCTTGCTTCAGCAAACCCTAGTTTGCATACGCGCTTTCCCTTCACTGATGTCGCGTATATACGCGCTTCCGTCCACACAAACCAGCGTATACCTCAGTGTATAATTTATTGCGCATACGCGCTTTCTCTTCGCTGAAGCTGCGTATATACGCGCTTCCTCCGCGGCGAAGTAGCGTATAGATCTTCAATCATTACAGAGCAGCATACTTCATCAGATCAGATATTCAGTTCAGATCTACCCTTTTGCTTCAGACAGATGTTCGCCTAGATGCTCGCCTCATCACAGATCTAATCCTTCCATAATCAGATCTAGCAAATACAAGAGAAATTCAGATCTAGATCCCCTTCTTCATCATTGGTGCATCATACATTCAGATTTATCATTCAAGTGTAACCCTTTCCATTCAGATATACTTCAGAGAGAAGTATTCATTCAAGCTCAGACATCTTGCACCCACACTCATGATTTGCACAATGAATTTCTTCTCCTTATATAGGTTTATCCTTTTTCAATACCATGAGCCCCTTTTTTCAATACCATGGACCAAAACAATACCATAAGCCCAAAACTACCTGGACGGGGTCAATTAGGCGGATCATTACCCAATACTATGGGTCAATACCATGGTGGTTACCCTTGGATTTGCACTTTTTGAGCGCTTTAGCCCATACGCGACTTGTAACGTTCCTTTCCGCGTGCATACGCGACTTCCCCTAGGCCAATCCCCGTATACCAAGAGACATGCTCTTTTTCATCATTCTCTGAGTACATTCTGAAATCCTTTCTTCATTGCCTTCTGTAAATACTGTAGATACATCAGATTTCCTTCATCAAGGACATATTCTATCAAACACAACTTCATCAAGTAAGTTTTCATCATCTTCATCAAGTGGGTTTCCTTTCAAGTACAACACTCAACATCATATCTCAATGATTACATCTTTTACCAAGTCCATCAAGTCAAGAATAAATTCATCAGGTGGATTGCCATCAAGGACAACATATGTCAACAGTCGCATGTCTTCATCCTCATTCAGTGGGTTGCCATCAAGGACAACACTCTGCATCATATTTCCAACATGTACCAATACTACAAGAGTAGAGAAAGAACTTCGACTAGGTTGAATTATACGTGCCTCTAACATTTCTGCAATCATACGTTCAATTTCACTCTTTTGGACATAAGGATATTTATAAGGCCTAATGATTGGAGGAACACTTCTTGGAATCAAATGAATAGCATGATCATGATCACGAATAGGTGGGAGTCCTTTGGGAGTTTCAAACACCTTGGAATGATTGTCCAAGACTTGTTGGAGATCTGCAGAAATAGATGATTTTGATGTCGGAACTTCTAGTGAGCATAATTGTGAAATTACGCCTCGTTGTTATTTCTTTAGAATATTTGTCATGACATTAGAGCTTATTATCCTTCTTGGCTTCCCTTCAATACCCCGTAATTCGACTTCCTTTCCTTCTGAAAAAAAATTCAAGAAAAGTTCTTGAAAATTAAAAGCTACCGTCCCCAAAGATTGTAACCATTGTACTCCTAGTACAACATCAGCACCTTCCATAGGAATGGAAAGCATTGGACTAGTCAACACATATTCCCCCATGGTTAGCTTGACATTATGGCATTTTCCAGAGCAATTTATAGTTCCTCCATTTGCAACCATCACTTGACATTCTGGTGCTGGGTATAGGAAACAATTCAATTCCTTGGCTACCTTTCAATGAATAAAATTATGGGTACTACCTGAATCAATCAACACTATTACCTTTTTCTTCTTGATATTTCCTTCTATTTTGAGAGTTTGAGGAGTGGTAATTCCTGCCAATGCATTACACGATATGGTCAGACTAATTTCTTCCTCTTCTAGGGTGGGTTCCTGGTGTATATCCTCTTCTTGTTCATTTTCTTCTTCCTCTTCACAATCTATGTAAAATAATTTCTTCTCAGCACACTTATGACCTTTAGTGTATTTTCTATCACAACTATAGCAAAGCCCTTTCACTCTTTTTTCTTCCAATTTTTGTGGTGTCAACCTTGTAGGTTGTTGAAATCTAGGAGTAGCAACACTTCCCTCTTTATAGAAGTGAGTGGTAGGCTTCCTTGTCGCCATAATTTTACATTCAATTTTTCTTGCCAACCTGAATGCCTTCTCCAATGAATCGGGTTCCAAAATGCGAACTTCATGTTGGATGTTATCCTTTAAAGTACCTATGAAGAGATCAACCCTGTGTTCCTCTAGAATATCAGTTACCCTAATATTCAATTTTTGGAAGTCCTCAATGTGCTGCCCCACTAAACCCTTTTGTTTGAGATTTATCAATTGGCTAAAGAAGGTGTTTCTCTTTGTATCCTCATAATGTGCTATCATTTCCTTCGTAATAATTGACCAAGTGAAAAAAAATTTACGGGAGAAAAGCCATCGATACCATACAAATGTGTTTTGTTCTAAATGTAAAGTTGCAATGTGTACCTTTCGTGTGTTTTGCACGTTATGGAGATCAAAATATTGCTCCATCTGTAGTATCCATGTTACAGGATCCTTTCCATCAAACTTCCTCATATCCATTTTTGGAATATGGTGGTTCTTCCCGCCAACATTAGATTTTATGAAATCACGATTAGCATTTATTTTGTTCTCATCATGAGTTTCCTCTACTATATTTTCACCATTAGGAAACATTTATTGTATCAACTTTGTCAAACCTTCCATGTCTGCTTTTAGATCATTCTTCATGTTTTCCAATTTTTCATCGATCTTAGCTTCCATGTCATCCATCTTAGATTCCATGCCAGCTTCCATGCCATCTATCTTAGCTTCCATACCATTCTTCAAACCATCCATCTTAGATTCCACGCCTTTATTCAAACCATCCATTTTAGTTTCCATGCCTTTCTTCTAAACTTCCATGTCATTTTTTGTTGCTCTTTGTGAGAGAAAAATTTGTTGCACTTGCTCTTGTAAATTTGATATGTCATGATGCCATTCTTCGTCTTCATGAGTCATAGTAGAGCCTTCTAAAGGCTTAATGGGTGTTGAATTATTTTTATGGGCCATTTTAGAATCTAATACTGATATATATTTTACAATATGCCCTTGGAATCAATTCAACTTGATTCTTCAAACAAGACTTATGCAATTTGGGAAAAAAAATACACACCTTTTACTTGCTTTTGAGGAGCTCTATATTGAAGTTGAATTATCTCTGTAATTGTAGATTTTCAATATCTGAAATTCAGCCTTGTAGTATCCCTCTGAGGCTTCTTTCAAATGTCACAGGTCTAACCTGATTTGGATACTTCAAGGCAAAGTTATGTCCAATCTCCCACAATGACCCAATTATGGACTGGTTCAGTAGAGCGAACTTGTATGACTTGCCACATGTCAATGTTTCCTCATTTGGATGTGAAATTGATCTAGGTGGATATCGGTGGGCACCCACCTATTCCATTTGGATCCACACCATTAATTCTTGCAGCTTTTCACATTCAGCACCACTTACTATTTTTAGCAGTTTTTCGGGTCTTGTACTCTCGAAGCTGTTTTGGGGCCCTAATGATCTAGGTGGATATTGGTGGCCACCCACCTATTCCATTTGAACCCCCACCATCAGTTTTTTCAATTTTTAAGTTGCAGCACAACTTACTATTTTTAGCATTTTTTCGGGTCCTAAACTTCCGGAGCCGTTTGGAGGCCCTAAACGACATTTTTTGGGAAAACCAAGAGCAACATGGGTCCATGGACCGGTGTTGCTCACATCAAAAGTTGTAATCCTTGGTTAGATCTTTCTAATGAGCAATTTAGCATGTCAAACGGAGATCGGATGCCAAAGTTACGGCCCCGAGAAGTTGAAACACCAACTTACCCAAATGGGGGCCCACAGTTTTGGCGCTTCATCTCCTAGAGTTAGATTTTTGAAATTTTTAGTTTTCCATTGTTTCTCAATAATAAATAGGCCCTCGAGCCTCATTGTAACACATTTCAGAGGTCTGTAGCCACCACATATCTTCTCAGAGATTCGCTACCAGCATCCTAGCTATTTTATTTCCATTATGTCTGTAAGCAAATTTCAGTTCTTTGATATTAATGAAATGAAGTGTTATTTCCGCTACATCTCTGTATTTATGGTTATATGTTTATTCTATTGCATTCTTGCATAAATCCGTATCAGTGGTATCAGAGCGGTCTACTCTTTCTTTGTTTCTCTTTGCATGTCCCCAATGCGGTCAGGGTATAAGGAGTTAGGGCTCGATCTGGTTGAACCCTTGCAAGATCAGCCTCGCAAACCTCGATGACCTCCCATGGTAGAAGAAAATAAAGATGAGGGAGCATGAGATCCTATCAAAATATTGCTCGAGGAGGCCCTCGAGAAACAAAGGAACGTGATGATGGATAACTTTGCTCAGATCCTTCAACGACTGCCCACCTACGACGCATCTGCATCCAACACCCATTCTGGAGGCGCCACTCCCTTCAAGGTACATGTAAACTTTGATATTCCTGTATTTTAAGGCCAAATAGATGCAGATGCCATAGATAGATGGTTGAATTTGCTGGAAGGGTATTTCTCAGTCCATGATTTCTCTGACCGAGAAAAGATTATTTCTGCACTCCTCAAAGTCGCCCCCCATGTCAAAGATTGGTGGGAAACCTACCGTGACCAAGAGGACGAAGGGGAACCCTCCCTGTTCTCAGCCACACCCACTTGGAATTCATTCTGAGACGACATAAAGGAACAATATTACCCGTGGGGAGCTATGAGGACAAATACATCTAATGGACCACGCTGCAACAACAAAGGGATCAAGATGTGCACGAACTGACGAATATATTCCATACCTTGCACACAAATTTGGGTATTAAAGATTCAGAGAGAAATTTGGTGCTCAAGTACCATAGCTGTATACATAAACACATTCAGGGGGAAATGCAGTTCCTCGACATTACATCACTTGGCACGGCATATCACTATGCCGCCAAGATCGAGCAGAAATTTAAGCAAAAAAAGCGAGACTTTAGATCTGCGAATCCGAAAGGTGCCCCTGAACTGAAGAAAAAGGGGCAAGGCCAAATCGGTGCTACTCAGAACAACACCACAAATCAAAAGAAGGACGTGAGGAAGTGGTGTGAATTTCATAACAACCCCACTCACAACACAGATGAGTGTCGGACCAAACAGTCATTGGTGGCCAAACTAAAGTCACCCGAATCAGATGCAATTTCTGATCCTGAGTCAGAACTAGAAAAAGGCAATGACAAAGGGAATTAGATCATTGATGCAGATCCCAATGCAATTTTTTCCACCACCAAGATCCAGAGGGAGGACCCAGAGGATCCAGAGGAGGGGGAGCACCTCTTCCATTCGCAAATGTGGGTGAAGGGTTCTCCGCTGCAGTTCATTGTCGATAGTGGAAGCCAAAAGAACCTCGTTTCAGCAGAGGTCGTGAAGCGGCTCGGCCTACCGACCATAGCACACCCGTAGCCATATACCAACGAGTGGCTTCACCTAGGGAGAGATATCCGCATCTGCCAACAATGTCGTCTTCCGTACAGCATCAAGCCATTCACGGATGAGGTATTTTGTGATGTTGCTCCTCTTGACATAGCTGATGTATTATTAGGCCAACCATACTTGTGGAGGCGGCATGCTATGTATGATTCTAGGCCTCATGTTGTTATTATTACTTTTGGAAATAACTTGTACAGTATACGAGAGGTAGTACTTCCTCCTGCCATCTCTTTGACTACTGCAAAACAACGTTGTAAGATTGTTTCCCAAACGAGGAAATTCATTTTCCCTACAACTCGCTCACAAGGAAAGAAGAATATTGTGGCCACAACCTCGAAACAGGGCTTGCTACAATAGATGGACAAATTCATGGAGGAATACGAGGAAATTTTCTCCTCACTCACAAAGGTTCCTCTACATTGTCAGGACAAGTACTCCATTGATCTGACCCCCAACGCACCGCCGCCTGATGTTACCATACCTCCTACAAATACACATACAGAATCTACACATGTACTATCTGAGGCTGATAAAGAAACCAAATTTACTAAATGCATCCAGCATGTTTTCCCACAGGTCCATGACATCTTCAACAAATCTAATACCCACTTCAACAAAATTTGCTTCATCTCAGGGAGGATCTCAATGAAATGGGGACCATTGCTTCCTAAGGAGGGAGGAATTATCTAGGTGGATATCGGTGGCCACCCACCTATTCCATTTGGATCCACACCATCAATTCCTACATCTTTTCACATTCAGCACCACTTACTATTTTTAGCAGGTTTTCGGGTCTTGTACTCCTAGAGCCGTTTTGCGGCCTTAGTGATCTAGGTGGATATTGGTGGCCACCCACCTATTCCATTTGAACCCCCACCATCAGTTCGTTCAGTTTTTAAGTTGCAGCACAACTTACTATTTTTAGCAGTTTTTTGGGTCCTAAACTTCCGAAGCCATTTGGAGGCCCTAAACGACATTTTTTGGGAAAACTAGGAGCAACATGGGTCCATGGACCGATGTTGCTCACATCGAAAGTTGTACTCCTTGGTTAGATCTTTCTAATGAGCTATTGAGCGCGTCAAATGGAGATCGGATGCCAAAGTTACGTCCCCGGGAAGTTGAAACACCAACTTACCCAAACGGGGGCCCACAGTTTTGGCGCTTCATCTCCGAGAGTTAGGGTTTTGGAATTTTCAGTTTTTCCATTGTTTCTCAATACAAATAGGCCCTCGAGCCTCATTGTAACACAATTTAGAGGTCTGTAGCCACCACATCTCTTCTGAGAGATTCGCTACCAGCACCCTAGCTATTTTATTTCCATTATGTCTATAAGCATATTTCTGGTATTTGATATTAATGAAATGACGCATTATTTCCGTTGCATCTCTATGTTTATGTCTATTTTTGTATTCTATTGCATTCCTGCATAAATCTGGATTAGAAATTGATATACAAGAAACTATAGTCTGTTTACTTATGGCCATGTTTTACAGTATTCCAATCCGATGCTCAGAGAGAGAGTTATGAATATTTTCCCATGATAACCTCTTTGAGATGAAATTCAGGAGCCTAAAAAAGACCTAACTTACATAGATCATATCTCCGAAAATGTTGTGAACCAAGCTCTTAAATTTTGTGAGAATGTTCCTCAATATTTTTGCTTCACTCTCTAAAACTTCCAGCTTCTGAAACTTCATAGAAAAAAGATATAGCACAAATTTCGTGCTGACCTGTTTAGGTTAAATACAGGAGCCTGCAAAACGCTCTAACTTACATAACTCATATCTCAGAAAATATTGTGAACCAAGCTCTGAAATTTTGCGACGATATTCCTCAGAATTTCGGCTTCGCACTCTAACAATTTCAGCTTCTAAACCTTCATATAAAAAAATTTATAGCGAAAATTCCACGATGACTGGTTTGGAGAAGTGAAACCCTAGAATCGAAATCTCTGATACCAAATGTTGTGAAACCAGCTCTAAAAATAGAAGAAAAGAGATATCAATGCCTTAGAAATAAGCCACTTTGAGGGGGCAACCTCCAATACATTACATGAATGAATAATTCTTGGATGATACAAATTTCAAAACCTCCTTTCAATATATAGGAGTCCATGGGGCCACAATGTAATCCTAGTGGGGCCACAATGTAATCCTAGCTGACCTAACAATAATAATTTAAGGGCACAATAATAACAATATGGGGGTTACAAGGGTATAATAATAACAATAAGGGGGTTACACTAACAACAATAAGGGACTATACTAGTAATATAGGGACCTAACAAATAATGATTATGTGCAGATTGTCCAAAATTCCATAATCCATGATCAATCAAATAGCTTAATCTTAACTTTTCATATTTTGAATTTCATGTTTTAGATAGAGAATAAAGATATGTCAAATACTTTAAACTTGACAAATCTGTAGGTAGTTAGAGAATAAATGAGGAGCTCAACAGTTTAATATGAGCCCTCAAATGAAATAAGGTTAGAATTAGATATATTTATTACTTTAAAAGAAAAATGGATTTAGGGTTGCAAGCTTAAATGCACCCATGCAAATGAAGTAAAAAAATGTTAGAATAATGATGGGTAGGTAGAAAGCAGTTGTGCAAGGCATGTAATAAGCATCATTAGGCAAACATTACTAATTTCCCCTCCCCCACAATGACCTATTATTATAAACCTTCAGTTAAAGAGGCTCAGAGAATTTCTCTGACTTCTGTTGGGACCGGACGTAAGAATTAATGAATGATTGGTTAAAAATATTGGATTCCCTACATGAAAACCCATTTCATCAGCATATTCACCCTTTTCCAAGAAATACAAACCCTTTTCCTAAGTAAAAGACCTCTTTGCTTAGAAAAGTAAAATCCCCCTTAATTAATTTCATTTTCATTCAAAAAACACTCAAAAACCCATAAAATACATTTTATCCTAAGTTTATGTGTAAAAATAAAAATGGGACAAATTATGCTAAATTGCCTATTTACACTTAATTTAAATTTTATGTATTTTAATTCATTTCATTCATTATATTTCCATTTCATATTAATTTCTAACCTAAAGTATTAAATCCCTTATATTATATCCCTCCCGTATATATTATTAAATCCATTATATTAATATCCCCAAAACCCACTATTTAAAGTTTAACCTATGGTTTATTTATCCCACATGCAGAAATAAATCCCTGACCTTATCCCCATAGGTTAAATGTTATATTAAATTAATCCCACCCGAATGGTATTAAAACACACATAAATATTTTACACTCCATATGTAAATATAAACCCGCGCCATTGGTTATTAAACATTCATTTATGTTTTATTTAACCATTATAACATTATCCCGCCATACCAATAAAAAAAAAAATTAGTTTTTTTCATTTTAAAATATGTTTTAAATACATTTCATTAAACCCCGCCGCATAGTAAAGCCTGGACCCCACCTTCTACTACTAAGCAACTTTCACATTAAATTTTAATCATTCGCATCCCGATCTCCAAATCCGATGATCCAAAATTCATATCGCATTTTAATTGCGTGATGATAACCCATTTCAAATTATGCAAAATGGGTCGTTTTCCACCTTTCTCCCTCCTCCACGCGATGAAATATCATTGGATCGCATTTGATCCAACCAAAACAGCTTACTCCCTAAACCCACACGATAACCACCTCTGGTTTTTTGCCTTTGAAGACCAAAACTGCCCTAAGTTTTGGCATGACTGCCATTAAATGCATAACTCTTTTGACCTAAAAACCTTATAAACCTTCATAATGTGCTATCAAAACCCTTCTTTTCATTTTCTGCATGCATTCATCCTTTGTACTGAGAAACA
This sequence comes from Pinus albicaulis, assembly GCA_034641835.2. NCBI lineage: Eukaryota > Viridiplantae > Streptophyta > Pinopsida > Pinales > Pinaceae > Pinus > Pinus albicaulis. The sequence goes on from CM076578.1 coordinate 1,399,807,546, forward strand.
AAGACCCTGTACACTTGTTTTATACCCAAAAAAGCAGAAAAAGCCTCGTATTTGCTGTAAATATTGCAGAAAGCTTCCGGATTATTGCCAAAGACCTTCAAAGATACCAGAAACCTCTCTAAACGCCTCAGAAACTGTTTGAAATACCAATACCTGCAAAAAACATGTATTTTCCAATAAAACAAGCTTGTTATCATTTGAAAATAATTTTCTAAAGGAATTAAGCCCAGAAAAGTCTATTTACCTAAAGAAAACCTGTAATATCCCGAAAAAGAGTGAATTCCCTGTCAAAAAATTGATAAAACCCTATTTCCAATACTGTAAGTTGGTTTTAAGTTAAAAATGAATATTTCTAGTCTTTATAGACCTTATAAGACTTAAAATTTTCCCAGAAATCCTTTGAAGGTAACCCCAACCCTTCTGCACCTAATTTGAATCAATTTTAGCCCAATATTCACTGAAAGAAGTATAAGAAACCCTTGTTTCTTATTTCATAAACCTGTGAGAGTCTGAAGAATAATTTAAAACCAAAATAGAAGGATTTAATTCAAAATAAAACCAAGTTGTACTTATTTTTCATCCAAGAACCTCTGTTAAAGTAAAAAAAACACTTTTGTAAACCATTTAATCTTACAGAAGAATCCAGAAAGCCTAAAAACAGAGTTTTAGTTATCCAGAAAACCCTAAAAATGTCAAAATCCAATCCAAATATGTCCTCCAAGACTGTAATCATTGAAAATCCTCTACAACCTCTTGTTGTAGACATTGAACACATGCCTTTAGCATATGTGGACTATAAAATAGCAGATCCAGTTGTTGAATTTAATTTGTTAGACCTCCATTGCTCGAGTTATGAAAATCCCTTACATCAAGTTGAAGAAGTCCAAATTTGGGAATCAAACCTACCCAAATATGTTGTTCCAATCACTCATCAATGCTTAGAGGTTATTAGATTGTGTCAAAGCTATTATTCACCTAAACATAGGGAAATTATGAATTCAAACAAAGAGGTACTGTTTAAAATTATTGTTGAGTCCATAACCAAATGTTACAACTCAAACCTGATCCCAAAGTAGTTCCTTTGTCAATAAAATCACTTACAAAGTTTTACATTGTTCTTGATTTTTCCAAAAGGTTTTAGATTTTTCAAGTGTTCATGTCTTTACATGTTGAAATTCCACAAATCAACCCTCCATATTCTACTTCAAAATTTCTAGAGGGGTCTAGGCATGTCATATCCATGCTGTCATTTATCCTAGGGTATTTTAAAAATGAACTTATAGATGAGTTGATCCTAAGGTTTCTATCTACTTTCACACCATGACAGCCTCCTGTCATTTTCAAATATGCTGAGTATATAGCTGACAATATCCATGATCAACTTGTCAAATTTTCCAACTGGAGGAGTATTTAGATATACCTCCTTTATCTTCCATATGTTCTTGTATTTTCAAGCAGACAAGTTCCCTATAACCCTCCAGAAGCTTGATATAGAAGAAAATCCACTTTCAGTCATCTTTTGGACTTCTTGGATCAGAAAAGAGTCCACAGAGTTCACTTATGCAAAATTTACAGATAAATTTTTCCATCCATTGATAAATATGCTAAAAAATATAGAACAACCAAGAATCAGTGATGAAATGAAGAAAGTTCTACAGCTATCAGAGCACACTAGAACTGGTGATTTCTACTTATATAAAAAACACGCATAAATCAGAGTTTTTGGGTCCAATGTTTTACCCTATAAACTTCCTAAGTATGTACCAATGAGAATTTTTCCTTGGAGTATATCAGGAAAATATTAAACTCTAATTCTATCAACTTCCTAGCAGCCAGGAAGAAGACCCAATTTAAGTTGAAGAATCAGGTGGGACCATTTATTTGTAATAACAGAGATGTAGAAAAAGAAGAAAAGAAACAATCACTTGAGTACAGATTTGAAGAAAGCTTATCATGGAACTATGATCCACAAGGAAAATTGAGCAAAATGAGGGTTAAGTGCAAACTAAAAACTTATATTCATGAGAAAAAACCAGAGATTTAACAATATGTCAATCAAACTAAGTGGCTAGAAAACACTTTGGTAGATGTAGTTAAACATGGTGATACTAGTCACACATTGCAAACTGCAAATCAAGGAGAAAAAGCTACTAAAAGAGTTAGAGAATAAGGAACATATACTGCTGAGATAAAAACTGAGACAAGGTTTAAACATAGATACAATAAAAAGACTAAAGTAAATTCAATTGATAAAGGAAAAGTGACCATATAAGTAGAAGACATAGATGTTCCAGTGACAAATAAAGATGTTGCTACAGTCAATACAAATGAGCCAGCAACTGAGATTTTAAATAAAGGAAATCCTAATAATTCAAACACTCAGGTCATAGAGAAAAAACATAATTTGGAGGCATCTTCCTCATAGACAGAAGAAGAAAAAGATCTTGACATCAGGGAAAAATATAAGCAGATTAAGACAAAGAATGAAGAAATCAAGAATGAGATTTATTCTCAATATTTGAAGCAAACACTAGGCATTCAAAATAGAATTTTATCAGCTTTTGATTACTCAAACAAAAATTTGATTATGTCAGTGCTCTAACCAATATTTAAGACTCCTAAGACAGTTGCAGATTATAAGAAAGTTGATCTTGAAGTGCCAATAGAAAGTATCCATGCACTAGATCAAATTTAATTTCATAGGCAAACTTCAAAGATGTTATATTCTACTATTACTACAAAGGCTATGAGTGTTCACAGGATTTAGAATACCATAATACACTTGAGATATAAAATGAAGGTTGATAAGGCCTCATCATCTGCTAAAGATCTTAAGATTAAGTCTTTATAGGAGTTGGTTATTCAAGTTGGATATGATCCTTCCAATGGCAAAGCTGTAGAACAGTTACTGAAGAAGAAGAATGAAAATATTGCAGCATTGAGGAAATAGCTTAAGCTTCCACCAACTGAACATCTACAAGCAAAAGAAATAGTGAAAGAGAAAAGTCAGAAGGATGATATGATGAATTTAATTATAGAATTAACAGGACATATAAAAGAGATGGAGATCCAAATGGAGAAGCTTGTCCATGAAAGAGAAACTACAAAATCAAAAGAAAATCCTACAATAATTCCCATGGTTACACTGTTGTGCCTTCAACTCTAGCATAAGTGTTGGCACCAAAAGTACCACTGGCTACTGCAGTGCCAGTGACATCATCCACAACTTCAGCCACATAATCCTCTACTACAGCAACTCAACATTCTGATGAGGCTAGTAAACTAATAAAAGCCATGGAAGAAATGTCACTTCAAACTAATGGGATAAATATATTGAAGAAAGTGATTGACAATCTTGAAGATACTAAGAGGCTAGCCCAAATCAATGCTAAAACTCATGAAAAAAGGGCTAAAAGGTTAAATACTGAGTTGAAAAATCTACAAAAGGACTTAACCTTGAAAGAGCCAATTTATTATGTGAAGAATCAGTTATGGAGTAAAATCATTGAAGCCATCAATGATGTTTGGCTATCAATCCAAGTAATATATGAGCAGAGGGATTTACTGAAGGCAACACAAGCAGAGATTCTGAAAACAAAAGATGATTTAGGTGAAAAACTTGAGCAAGCCATAGAATTGATCAAGTTTCTCAACAGTAAAAAAAAGCAAGAGTTGGAAGAAATAGAAATTATTGATAGGACAAATACAATCCTTGAAATAAGGAAAGCCATTTCAAAGAAGAATCTGATGAAACAACTTGAAGAGAAATGTGAAAACATGAACATAGCCATAACCAAGTTTATGGTTAAATTTGAAAATTTGAGGCAAAGAGGTTTGCCTAATATTTAGGTCATTAATGATAAACTCATCCCACGGGAGGACTACAATAAGAAAATCAGAGATTATGCAAAAGAGCAAGTGGACAAGACAGAAGGACAAGGCGTTCCTACAGGGAAGGTTTTACACAGAAGTTTTGAAGGCTTGTTTTATCTTCAACATGAGATAAAACACATTTTTGTTATAAAATCAACATTTTCCAGATACACTGATGTAGATAAGAACTTTAGGAAGCTAAAAAAGATACAAATTCCTGATGAAGAAGCTTGTATATCACTCACTGACTTACTGTAAAAGTCAAATTGCAAAAAAAAGGATAAAACAGTTGGCACAGTCAAAACATAATTTATTACAACAGTAAGGCATTTTTTACATAGGTTAAAGAGTATCAGAGTGAAAGAGTATAAGATGAAGATAATATTTCAAAACAGATTTGGAATATCTGTGCCAACAAAGAGGACACCAAGGCAGCCAGCTGCACCTAATCCACAAACATTTTTCTATTTTATTTGGATAAATAGGACATCTTGCTGATTTGTTAAGAAACTATCACTATTTTGTTGTAAAGATATTTTATTTCTCCTTAGATAATTCCTAGAAGAATTCTAGGATATTTTCTAAACATTTTTGTATAAATACTTCACCCTTTGAAGTATTATTGTGGACTAAATTGCTGAAGATTTCTATAGTCATTTTTGCTGTACTAGAAGGTTTTGTTTGTTGCAAATTTTGAGTAGCAGGCTAGATCAAATCATCTAGCATCATATTTGAAGATTCATGTGATGAGCCATTGAAGTGAAGTACTTTCTACTTGTAATTGTTTATCTTCTCATGTTTTCATGCATCCATTATGTATTCTAAATTTGAATGATAAAACAGGAGTATTATTTCAGGATTTGTTAAAAGAACCCTTTCTTTACTGTTTATCATTTCTATGTTTTCTGCTGATTTTTAGAGTAGGGAACCCTTAATTGATCCCTCTTTTGAATGACCTCTGTCTACTCCTTCCTTATCTAGATCAAATAATTCTTCATTGTTATTTATCTCGATCAAACCACTTCACCAAATCAACCTTCCAAGATCTTCAAAGACTTACCTATCTTTCCTTGAAAAAATTTGACCTTTTGACCTTGATCCTAGTTCTGTCTACTTGAATTTTGACTCCTTAGCCCAATGGAAAAACATATTTCCAAATATCCATCTCATTAAGTGATTTTTCCCACCAAATCAAACCAAATCAAAACCAATTTGCACAATCATAACTAGCCTAATATCTTATAATAATAAAAAATTAAATCTTAAAGAGAGAGCCCTCTATGAACCCTAGGAAGGCTAGATCCTAGAGTTTAAAATTTGGTCTGTGGTTACCTCTAATTTTCTTGGACTTTAAATAAAAATCTCACAACTTTAGAATTATTAGAATGATAACAAGTTCAACAGCCTAATCTGAACCAATAGGAGAAATAATGGGATAGGTGATAGGTTAGAGATTCAAAAGAAAAATGATGTCAGGGTTTGCAAGTCTAAATGCACCCTAAAGGGAAGAGAAATTATTTACAATCATAGATTGGGTAGGTAGGTATATAAATGAGCTCTTAATTCTTTGAGCATGTTTCCAGTTTTAGTTTCAGGTTGCCTTTCAAGTCTCAGGATCAGGTGTGGTCCAGACCTCAGTTTGTAGAAAGCACTGACTTCACTTTGAAAGTTACGGCCATAGAAGTTGCAGCAGATCATATTGCAGATTTGGGGTTAGCCCAATGGATCATGCCACTAGTCTATAGTGCTCTTGACACCTCCCGAAGGAATTTCCATCCCTAGTTGGAGCCATTTTTAGACTCCTATATTTCACAGTATCACAAGGTGACTGATTACTTCTTATAATTTCCATATTGAAAATAATATTCCATGACTATAATTTATTTTGTGAGGAGAAAACGAGATCCTAGATATTAGAAGGGTCAAAAGAATCTACCTGCCATTTGGATTCAGTTAAAAAGGAAAATATAACTGATTAGTTGTGATGATGAGCTACATCTCAGTGCCTTCATTATTTCTTATCTTTCATCTACTTACCTTTAATTTTACCTATTTTATGGCACTCCCATGCTTTAATAATCCTTTTTGAACTTCAAATCTCACATACATAACCTTTTTTAGACTTTCCACCTCATAAAACCACTTGTGTTGAAAAAATCCAAAAATATCTAAGCTTTTCCCGCAATTCTGCAACCCGTAAGTTTCCGACTTCTCTTTGCAAATCATTACCAAAAAATTAAAAAAAATTGCTGATGCGATATGGTAGGACCCGCCAAAACCTATATAAATTTCCAAAAGTCTGCAAATAAACCTTCGTAAGGCCTTTTTCCTTACCTTTTGCCCTTTTTGCACTTGCCAATTTTTAGCGCATCGTAAACCACATTTCGCACTTTTTATAACTTACCTGTAAGTGCCTAGAACTTTAAAGTGTTAAGTTGCTATGCGATGTGATCGAATATCATGCATCGTGAAGTTTCAAAGGTTACCACGGGAGGTAAAGGTTAAAAACACTGATGGACGATATGCGAAATGGTGGGACCCGATTGCAAATTGCAAATCACAAACTTTATAAAACAAGTGCAAAGGAAAATGTTAAAGTTGCCAACTTGTGATGTGCGATGGGTGGGACCCAATCGAAAATCGCAGAGTTTAAATAATAAGCACGGAGATAAGAGTTATGATCACCAAAGTGGGACATCGACTGACCTGGAAGATGACATGGCATGGTGATGTCATCCCGCATACTGCACATCGCAAGTTTTACAAGTTAGATGCCAAGGTAAATGTTAAATTTTTCGAAGTGCGATGTGCGATGTAGTGGGGCCTGATCAAAAATTGCACATCACAAGTTTTAAAGTTTTAAAGGCTAAGGAAAAGTTAATTTTGCATCGTGCGAAGTGCGATGGAGGACCAGATGTGAATTATTTTCGAAGTCATGTTTCAACGAATTTCAAATCCGTGTGCGGGGCCTTTTATATGTTAAATCACATCGGAGGAGGGAAAGGAGTTTATAACATAAAAGATGTGGAGCATTAGAGCAAGATGGATGACAGTGGGACTCAATCGCAATCGCTGACTGAAAAAAAGTCAAATTAGTGGGATAGAGCGCTTGCAATTTTCTACAATAGATTTAGAGCCCACTTCAGATCTACTTCGGGGATGCACTTCGTACCCCCCCCCGACAGTTTCTTGTTAACATGGGAGTGGGGGTCCAAAGTCCAGTATTCATGGTCGCCCAAATCCGTGATGTGTTGTTCTATCAAGAGTTCGCACACCTCCCCTCTTTGACCACTTACCACTTCGAGGGGGTGTTCGGAATACCATTTGTTCTCCGTCAAAACCACTCAGTGCCATTTGTCCGGGGGAAAGGAATTCCTAATGAAAGAAAAAAGGGTTTTTGTTTTGAGGATCTGCCAAAGCCACTAGGAGTGAAGACACATATGAACAGAGAATGGGCCAGGAGGGTCAAGTTAGGCAAAGAGGGGGATCCGAGACATAACAACAGAAAGCGAAGAAGCAATGACACAACCACTAATCAATGAGAGTAACCAGCACCGCATCAGAATTTATGATCCAGATAAGGCAGTCCAAAAGGAGGGCCATATGTCGAATACGTGTTCCTTGCTTCTTCATGACTACCTCATCCACCTTCAGCCTACTATCTTGATATACGAAGAGTTGCAGAAGTTAATGTTACAGTCGGGGTGCCGGAGATATTTTAATGTTAGTTCAAAAGTTATTTCAGAAATTAATTCTACAAGTGGCATTTTCAGATATTTTCTTTATTCGAGCCTTGCATGGCCACACTTGTCTAATTTTAGTTTTTTTTTAATAAATAAAGGTTGCTAGAGTATATTAGGGCAAACCGACTTAGTTGTTAGTTAAATATTGCTATAATTCTCATTAGCAAGAGTTGGATATATTAGCACTTGTATTGTAAGAACTACTATTTGAGCATTGTAATTTTTTAAGCTGGGCATCGATAATGAAATACTGGTTATAGGATTCTTGAGCTGTGTTAAAATGGTGACGTGTTTTTTCTTTGTTTAAATGTTTCCGATGTTTTCTCTGTTGTGTATCTTCTCATCTAATTGTAAATAAGAAATTTTATATTAAGATACGCTTTCGGAGTGTATTAATTCTGTCTGCATTTACAATCTGTATGTTTTCTATTGAGTCTAATTAAATAATTCTTAATTTCTCTTTAGTCACTACTAAACCTTACTGTTTCCTTCACCTCATAATTCATACAGCTCTTAAGATCCATTTCACACAGTTAGCTTGCCCTATGATTTGCTCTTGATTTTGATGTGCCTTTCGAGCCTTTGACTCCATCTCCCAATGGAATAGCCTATGCAGCCCTGTATTTCCGACCACCCAATCAATCAAAAAAATCAACCTCCATCACTGTAACTAGCCTAATATCAGTACTTATAAACAGCAAGTCAAATCGATTTAAATCATAAAACAAAGAGAGCCCTCTCTGAGTCTAGGAAGGCTAGGTCCTGGATTCCAAAGTGGTTTGATGTTGTGCTTTTTATTTTAGTCTTTCCAATCTTCTAAATTATAGAGAGATAACACTGCCCAGTCTTTAAAAACACCCTTGTGAGTATCCCACCAATGCACTGGGGTTGTGCAAATAGCCAGGTCAAGCGCCCAGAACGTTCGTTCTTCTAGGACAACCATTTCTAATTATTCTAGAAATAATTTGAAAATACCAGAACCATCAAAATAGGGTAGTTCTCTTACCTTCGAGGAGATGCACTAGAATTTCTTAGTGATCTTGAGGCAGCGCAACGTAGAAACATCGTGAAACTAATTCTGCCAGTTCTCCATATCACCATCTGAATATAAGAAACATGAACTATCATTCTCCCAATTAAGTATCCCTTCAGTTGTAGGGTTGATTTAATATTATTCCCATGCTTTCATCTCATAAATATGGTCAACATCATCTCCTTCGCATACTGGCTCTACATATCTTGCTCCTTCTGCTGGATCCAGTGGGACTATCACCCGCTTACCATCATTCTCAAAGATCATGCTTCTATGCTTCAGGTTGATGATGCCTCCCATATCAATGGCCCAATCCAATCCTAACAATGCAGGGTAGGGGTTTGCATCATCCATAATTTTTATTACTTCAAAATCTACGCATACCTTTACTCCTGCAATGTCTACCAAGACTTGTGGAAATATTCCAAGTGGAATGATACTCTACTAATTAGCCATGCGTAATTAAATGGTGTACCATTCCAAATTTGGTTCTCCCATCTTCTGCCAGGTTTTATTAGGTAGAACATTTGCATTAGACCCCAGATCTAGGATGACTTGATCCATCTCATACTCTCCAATCTGCATAGTCATGTGCATCTCCCGACTAGTTCTCTTCTTGTTTTTATAAATATTGTTCACAGCCTTAGTCTCCGTTCAAGGTACTTATTTTTTCATGCAGTTGTCTATCAGGTCCTGAAGATTAGATACTAACTTCTGATTGTGCAATAAATTTATACATGCTTGTAGGAATGGTTTGAGTTCATCATCAGCCTTTAGTTCCATGATAGACTTTGATGTGGACGCTCCTGCAACAGCAAAATACTTCCTGGTTTCAATGAAAGTCTCATTTTCCTTCTGTAGATTGAGTCCTTCTTTCTTGTCAGTCTTCTTTTCCTCATCTCCACCGATGGCAGCACCACTACTTATAATTACATTTACACTTGCACCATAATCGCGTGGTTCAAATTTAACCATTTGTATGTTTTTTGTAGGCGTATGTTGTTGCTTTTCCTGCATTTTAGGAATTAAAATAGGACAATCTTCAATTACATGATCAAATTTCCTACAATACCCATAATACTGTCGTGATAGTTTCGAGCAATCGTGTGCATAGTGTTTAGTGTCTCCATAGTTATAGCATATTAATTTCCATCTTCCCTGACCTGTGCCTCCACCTCTCCCCCCTCCCCTTAATCTTTTTGGGGATCCTTATCATCCAGAAAGAGATGATCACGATGAAGGGTTGGCCTGCACTCTATAAAGGATATCACTTTCTATCATTAGATCGAATGTCTGGAAATGGTGCTCATCGTGACTGACTGGAGAGAAAAATCTGCACTACTGCTACTTTAGCTCTGGCACATAGCTTCCTAATTGGGGACAGTGGTATGTATCATCTCATCCAGATACCCTGCAATCAATGCACCATAGTGTGGGGGTACTTCGTCCAACAACATCCCTGGGGCGTAGTGGATTCGGTTCCTCTGCTTGCATGTAATCTGAGAACAGAGTAAATTGATCCTTGGTGTGGCCTGAACCCTTGCATCGTATGCACCAGAAATATGCACCAAAATCTTTACCCCGTTCTCTGCATAGGTTCTAAATTTCTAAGTGCATAACCTTCAATTGACTTTTAATTTGCAGCGCTCTGAATAGAGCATCTTCTCTAGGCACAACTTCTAATTTAATAGCAAATTCCAGGGCTTTGGTCTGATAATGAATCTTCTGTTGACCCATAGGCCCACACAGATGTGGAAAGAGCATGGAAATGAACCATTCCTTATGCTGCTTATCATTGTAAACAAATCCTCCATCATTTATGGTGTGCTTCAGCTGTTGGTCAACTTCCCAAACTAATTCCTTCGACCCTTGTTTGATATCTTTTAATTCTATTACATACTGTGAATAAGACTTTGAATTCTGGAATTTCTGTTTCAAGGCATCCTTAATCAACAAAATAGTGGGATCAACATTTTGAGCTAGATATCCCATGAACCAATCTAACGTGCGACCTTCGAACGCCATCACCAACTGCACTCTCTTGACAACATCCATATTAACATTTTTCACAGTGCACACTACATCAACCAAAAACCAAAACCAATCCATATCCTCATCTCCCACACCCTTAAATGTGTGTAGCTTCATATGTGCGACCATATCTTCTACAGGTGGTGGTGGTGGTGGGGTAGGAGATGTCTTACCCCTGCACAAGTTTGACTATGGCATAGCAGGAGGGCTACCTTCAACGCGTGTAGCCTCGCTACTTTCTATATCAGGTGAATTTATTATAGGGTTGTATACAGATCTTTCCCCTTTTTGATTGACCCAATAATATTCCATTGCACGTTGTGATTTATATCTTATCAGGGGTCATTCACTTAGTGTGGTTGCATAAAACACCCTTTTCACACAATAGAATATTAGTCAACATAGGAAAATTTCGTAAGAATTTACTTCTCAATCCCTTGAGAAATCTCCTTTCATCTTTAGAATATGACACAAACTGATCTACTACAAATTCTGTCACAAACCCACCCAAGATGTTGTTAACCCAGCGATCTATAGTCCGAGCGATGGAATTATCAATCTTTTCCAACTATTGGATCAATTCAGGCATCCACTGCGTGACCTTGTCATCCTTCCAACAGGTTTGGAACTCTTCTAATATTGACAAACACTCCTTCAAATTTTCCACAAATTTCACAAAGAATATCTCGTGAACCTCTGTGAAAACATACTTCTGTTTCCAATCTTTGGTAGACAGCTTCTTACTTCTATTTTCTTTAAGGGAAAATTCTCGAATTTGTTTTTCAAAATAGTCCTCTAATTCAGGCTTTAATGATTTCCACACCATCTAATCTCTCTCAAAATTATCCTGGTCCCAGAAACAAAACCATTTTTTGGCTTGAGGAGTCCTGACCTAGGTACAAAGTTAAGGTTAGCCAACAAAACCCTCTTACTACTGGCCCTTTCGGCACTGACCTGGTTGCGCAAGTCAAAGTCTCATCGGAAGCAGTATGGGGGGGGCGGGAGGGTGTTAGAACCAAGCTTCCACCCCTTGAGAGAGATTTAAAATGATGTGGGTGTCTTTAGATGTAAAATGACAGTGACCAGACCTTCACAATAAAAGCCCTAACCAGAAATCCTAACCAGACAAATTTAGGTCAAATACATATAATACCTTAGGTGCGCACTAAAAAATACTTTGTAATCCTTGAAATTATCCTTAATACATATTCTTAGAGCTTAAAAATAACAAATTCATTCATTTAGCATTCATCTAAAGCAGAAAACAGTTGCGCAGTCGATCTGAATATAGATAAAAAAGTAACCAGAAATAACATGCAGAAAATATCATAAAGAAAATAACATATGCATTTAGTACTCAGATATCATCCAAAATAGTTCTTCATTCATTAACAATTTTGATGTTCCTTACAACACCTTTAGTTTACCCACACACACAGCCAGCGGGGTCTGCACATAGCAGGACTAAGGTCTCCGCACACAAAGCCAGCATGAGCCTTCTAACCCAGACAAGTTTGCTAAAATTTCAAAATACAGTCAGATCTATCATCAACATCATTACTTGCTCCTATCAACTTGATCTAAACTCCTATTTATAGTTTTAGATTGTGCTCATCTAAGGTCCATAAACTATGGTTTGCGGCCCCTAGTTCTACCCTTTTGACCCATTACAAATCATGAGGGGTTTTGACCTGCCCCAAAGCCCCTTGACTTATGATGCGGACAACTAATATTACAAAAAATTTACAAAAATATTTCAAAAATATATCAAAATTTGGCCTCAAGGGACCCTTTTCCAAGAATGTTGGATTATACTCTTATCGTACACTTTTAGATCAGAATATTCCCAAGAAAATACATTAAAAAACTGAGAAATGAGCATTGCCTATTTAACTTTCATCTTTGAGCTCAAGGATTTTGAAATCTTGACCATCTTTGGCTTTTCAGGAGTGCCAAGTCTGAGTTCTTCCACTCCCACTTCTATTGGAAACATGGTCGGTTTCCATGAAACATTGTCTTGATAAAAAATCTCCTCCAAAGTTACTAGACCTCTTCAAATGGAGTTTTCTTTTAGCTGAAATACTTTCATTTCTGCTACATGGAATTCTTGGTTATCTTCATACATTGGTTATCTATTTTTCAATTCACAAATTCCTCTTTTGTCTGTAAGAAGCTGCTGATCTGTTTATCATATTTAAATACCTAAAAATATTGAACATTATCTGGAACAACAGGGTGGTGTTTGATATTTTTCTCATAATTCTTATTAGGATACAATGGAATTTTAAACATGTTGGCTAAAGTGGCAAGAGAATCAACAATAACATTGTTTTCCCTTGGTATCAATGGAAAAATATACTCGGTGAAGGTCTTGAGGATATCTAACACTACATTTCGGTAAGCTCACATCCTAGGATGCTTGGCTTGGTATTCCCCTTTGACTTGTTTTATTACCAGCTCGGAGTCACCATACACATAAATTTTCTTGGAACCTAACTTCCTGAGAATTTTCAGACCGTCTATCAAAGCCTCATACTCTTCTTCATTGTTCGAACAATCGAATTCCAACTTGTAGTAGGACATTAGAACATTGGGAGGAATGTTAAGTAACTTATTTATATGGTTGTGAACCCACACTCCAATGCTAACCCCTTCCTTTCCCAAGGCTCCATCGAAGTACATGGTCCACAAACCACTTTCTTCGTCGGGAAGATGAAAATCAGATGACTGAAATGTACTTGCTTCTTGAGAGAGTTCTATTGTACCAAAAGGTTCTGTTTCTTTCATTGTTTCATTTCTCTTTTGGGCTGATTCACTTGGTTCCAAATAACATGGCATCCTTTCTTTATTTTCTTGATTTTCTATTTCTAAAACAGAATTTGAAAGCTTGGAATCTTATGTTTTCTTCTCAATCAAAACTCCTAAAGATTCTAGACATTCATCATTGAATAAGATAAAGGACTGTAAATTCACGTGAACAAAATGTATGGGGTGATTATTAGACTTTTCTATGTTATTTATCATGTACTTCATTTTACTTTCCTGGTATATTTTTCTGAGTTGACCAAAGACCGGTATGGTAGCTTATGAAAATTTAAGCTTCAAGGTTCCTCTAATCTTCGCTCCCCATGACCGAGAGAGAAACATTCTGTATCTGGGAGAGATATTAGCCACGACAACATCCATAAGGACATTTTTGGTTGGGATTTTCTCTAAAGACACCGCTAGGTCCTTAATGAGGCCAAGACATTTCACCTTCCCTGTATCAAATGAATAAAGATCATGGTAAGGTCTTGTGATATCTAAGACTAATCTAACCATAATGGCCTTTGGAATAAGGTTATGAGAAGCTCCAAAATCAAGCATGTCATTATGGAGGATAAAATCATGGATTTTTAGGCTAAGATAAAATGGAGAGACCTCACTATATTCTAAATCACCATCAACAATAGGACCAAATAGAAGTTCTCGGTGATCATAACTCACATTAACCATGTTGTACATCTGATCCACCCGAAGAAACTTAGCTACTTCAAACTTATATTGGTCGTCCTTAACTATTTCAGTTAGAGGAATGGAAACTTTCAACTTTGTGATTTCATTTTCAAGACTAAAAAGAGCATAATGTTTTTCTACCTCTTTCAATGATGCATCTTTCTTCTTGAGTTGATATTTGTGTGAAATCTCCTTCTTCTTTCCTCCATATTGTACTTATTTATATTTCTTCTAACCACTGGTAGAAGCTTCGTTTCCTTTAGCATGATTAGGAATAACAAGTCCTTTGTCATTCCTTTAATTTGGAGTGACATTTTCTTTATGATGAGAATCTATTTGAGAATTCTGTTTTTTCTAATTGGAGGTTATAGTAACATTTCTACTCCTCAAAAGATATAGCCTTTGTACTTGAGTAAGAGTGTTATGATATTCCCTCTGATAATCTTTCATCTATATTGATAGCATGCTGTCATTTGACAAGACATATTTTTTATTGTCCGGTGCATAAATTTATACATAAATCTAATCTTCTTCAGTGAGGAAAATAGGTTGTTGATTTTCCTCAAATAAATGATTCTCACTTGAAATATCTTATTATTATTCTTCATCAGGGCCTTCAATGTAGTTCTACTGAAATGGAGCGTGAATTTGTTGCTAACTTTGTGGATCCTGAGCCCTCTATTCCCTTTGTTTGATTCTATACTGAGGTTGCTAATTTTGACCCCTGAAATTGCGATTTCTAATGGAGGGTACAACTTGTTTATCAACAATGGACATTTTATCCATCATCTTATCCATGTTTTTAATCAAGGTGTCTAATTTTCCCTCTAACGAAGTAAATTTTTCTTCCTTGATAGTGACCCTTTTATCCTTCTTTATTTTAGAATTTTTGATAATCAAATTAGCTTCCATGCTCACTCCGCTTCTCTGCATTTCTTAAAGAGTCGATGGGTTTCTTTCCCTCTGATGATAAGCCATGTCAGGCTCAAAACCATCAAGATAGTGAATTAAAGCAGGGCCTGGAGGAGGCTTGATATTTCCAGGAATTGAATCATAGATCTTATTGAATCTAGTTGTAAAGTCTTGCACAAACTCATTGGGATTCCTTTTCAAGGAATTATATTCAGCGAATATTTCCAATGGATTCTTCTTCTCCTCCCATTTTCTCATGAACAAGTCAATCAGATGTTGTGAAGTAGCTATTGAACTAGCTATGAGAGAGTGGAACCATTTTTAACCTCTCCTGAGAAACTCTGTGCTATGATGCGCACCTTGGTGTCATCATTGTCAATCTCTTCAAGATATATGAAATCACACACTTTGATGGTGTGTTAGTAAGTAGTGACCTATGATGTTCCATAAAAAAGGGGAAATATTTGACCATAATTATGAGGTAGTGTAGTGAGTTGTTGGGGTAAATCAGTGGAGCGAATCTGGACATGATTAATGAAGGGGGTTGTAAATATTTTGATGGAGTGAAAAATTGTAGAGGTAATGATGGAATGAAAGGAAGAGATGATGAAGTATCTGTATAAGAAGGTGTAACGATAGGTGGTGAAGAAAAATCCTGCTGCTGATATTGGAAATAATATTTTTTCCAAAGTTACTTGAAATTTAGCAACCAAACCTTGAAGCTTATGAAAGTTAGCCTAGACTTCACTATCAAGCTCAGAATAAGAAGACTGAGACAATGGTAAGTATGTCTCAAAATAAATAGGGTGAAAGATATTTTTTGAAAGAAAGGTTTCAAACTTAGACCTAAACAAAGATTTTCCAAATCCTGAATTATAGGACAATGATCTTCTGAAGAAAATCTCATAGGCAAGGAATTTGATTTTACAGGTGGAGGAATGGCCTTTACAACTTTCCGAGAGTTGGTTTTCTACCTTCTTAAAATAATCTCAGAGTCATTAACAATTGGTGAGGGATTTGGGTCTAGATTTGACCTAGTATGTCTTTTAGGAGCCAGATTAGATAGGAATTTGGACTTTGGCTCAAATTTAAGAACTCGGCCTTTTCTGAATGCTAGAACTTGTCACCCAAAAGTATAACCTTCAATGAATTAAAGATATTTTCCCACAGAATTTTTTGCAATCGCTCCCTCCCAGTGTTGCCAAAAATGTTATCACTCCCCACAACATCCCAAGGTTGAGAGTGGGATTTGAAGGAAGGTAACCACATGCCAGGCTTTAGTTCAGGTAGCTATCCCTACCAGGACTAGAGAGGGCTCTCTAAATGTCACTTTGCAGTAAATTAAATGAATAAATATTTAATGATATTAGGATAGGTATGTAAGATCAGTAAATAAGGTCTATTTTATGTTTGTGTGCCGGATAGGAATGACAGTAAGGAGACTAGGTCTAGAGTTTAAGGTTTGAATTCGAGATAAATTTGTAGAGAATATGGACGAGGAAAGGTAGGTAGCTTGAAAACATGTTTAGTTTTCCATTTTGTATAGGATGAAATGATAGAAAATCTGAATGAGCACTGATTTGAATTCATTCATTTAGAATAACATAGACATATAATGTAAATCGTGTTAAGACAGAGCATGAAAAGGCATGATTTATGCTTATAGACTAACAAGATAAACATATAGAAGCATGTATATGAAAGAGGAAAATGTATCATTAAACATGATAAGATAAACATACAGAGAAAGAAAAATGCTCCAAGGTATACCACAGGATTCTCAACACAAATTCAACAACATTTCCTTTGATTTCATTCCAAAAGGCTTTTACAATAGCTCCACTACAAATTAGGAAAACATGGGAATTTCTTGTTTTTCCAATGGAACAGTAGTAAGAAATTAGGATTTGATGGAAATTATGCTTAGGGAGGGTGTGGATGGTGGGGAATGATAGGATAGGGCTTGTGAAAGGTGTATGCGGGTTTTAAATGATAGGGTTAGGGTTTATTCCACTAAAAGCACTCAATGATAGGAAAAGATAAAAACGTAGTGGGAGAGAAGGTAAACAAGAAAATAAATGCCCTGATTGATAAATTGACTTTGAGGAGGATGCGAGGTGTTCACTTACTATTGTAGAAGCTATAGAAACATTGTACAATGATTCTAGAGTTTGATGAGTGGTTTGGGAGAAAAAACCCAAAAGCGTAGCACACTCACAGATGCATAGCTTAGGCTTCTAGATGCATAGCACATGTGTCCAGATGCGTAACACAACCTTCTTGGAGAAAATTTCTTGATTTTCTTTCAACCCTTGACAATTATGGAGCAAGCTAAAGGTAAGAGAGGATCTCTACCAATCATGAAAAGACAAAAGGAGTTGACCATATGCAGTGACCAAAATTTATTTTAAAACTTGTTTGAAAAGACACAATTTTTGACCTAGGACTACTAGCAAATAAATTGAAAGAGCATGTTTGGTCACTGAACATATTGACACTAACAGGGTCAACGAGGTGCAATTCTTGGAATGGAAACAATGGGACACCGAGCGAAACTCTGAGTGGGAAACGGGGAATATCTCAACACATAGGTTGAAAAATTGTGGGCGTGGTGGATCGAAAGAGACATATACGTAGCGAACATGTATGTGATGGAGCACAAAATTGAGATTTGGATTTGGCAGTTGATGGAAGCACATGCATCACAATGAAATGGTGGAAGAACACAAATTTCATCGATGTTGTGATGGAGATAGTTGCCTAGATGTGAATTTGGTGATCCTTGTGGTGGGGTGGGGTGAGAGCAAACATGGCAAGGTTACAGATGTAGATGACCAATTATTTGGTTGGTGATAACTTCAATAAAAATGGTCCATTTATGCTCTACGCACACTTTTTTTTGTATAACTTTCATTTTTTGTCCTTTTTTTTAAATTTTAATTTTCAATATTTTTTTGACTATATTTTAAACAAAAAAATAACCCCTTTTTATATATTTATTTTTCTAATATATATCTATATATATATATATATATATATATATATATATATATATATATATATATATATATATATATATATATATATATATATAGATAGATAGATAGATAGATAGATTTATTTTTTTTAATAACCATATATTATTTATTTTTTTATTTTTTTAAATCCTTATATATGTATATACTATTTTATAGACTCTTTTTTTCTTTAATTTCTTTGTTTATATATATATGTGTGTGTTTGTGTGTAATTTTTTTTCTTCCTCTAAATGGACAAGGGCCTCTCATGAAATCAACAAATAGATAAAATCCAAGCTCTGTGTAGTGAAGTGCTTTAATCACAATGACAAGTACATTGACAAAGAATTTAATGGCCAATGGCTGGGATTGGGGAACATGTCTCTATTTCCAATGTAACAAAAAAAGTTCGTACTCTATAATAATCTTCAAAACACTTGGTACATCGAGATCTCCATTGAGGAAAAGAAACACACACACACACACACACACACACAGGTGGAATAATTTATAAGAGAATTGGTATGAGATGTTATCTTGCAAAGAAAATGAGGCACTATTATAAATGTTTCCCCCACTTACCTCTATATGAGGTGGTGTAGGGTTAGAAACCATCTATTATTGTTTGATTGGAAAAGGATTCATCAAGATAATAGGTTGAAGATTAGCAGGTTATTGCGAGAAATAAAAATGAATTTCATCCATCCGAGCGCACACATATGAGTGAGATGGTCTTCTCCACAAATATTGAAAGCAAGATGGTTCTGAATTTTCTTCTCTTTACTTCCACCCCCAACATTCTATTGTGTTTGTGATGCCCCTTGTTCCTTATTCAAATTTCTGTTAGACTTTTTGTTTTTCTTTTTTTCTCTTGGTTGTCGAGGGTTTTCCATAACTTTGGATTGAATAGAGCTTACCTCAGAGGTGGGAACATGAGAATTTGGTTTTTAAGTAGAAGGGTTACCATCCAAGGCACTAGAAGAGATATTCACTTGCCCCAGGGATTAATATTTTCTCTACCATAAATATATCTTGCATAGAATATGAGGCATTATTATAAGTGTTTCCCCAACTTACCTCTATTTGAGGTGGCGGAGGGTTAGAAACCATATATTAATTGTGCACTAGAAAAGGATTCATCAAGACAATAGATTGAAAAATAATATGTTGTTGTGATAAATAACAACGAATTTCATCCATCCAAGGGCACACATTAGTGCGATGGTCTTCCAAACAAATGTTGTAAGGAAAATGGTTCTTATTTTTCTTCTCTTTAGTTCCACCCCCAAAATTCTATTGGATTTTTGATGCCCCTTGTTCCTCATTCAATTTTTTTTAAATTTTTTATTTTTCTTGTTTTCTCTTAGTCGTCGAGGGTTTCCCATAAATTTAGATTGAATAGATTTGACCTCAGAGGTGGGAACATGAGCATTTGAAGTTTGAGTAAAAGGCTTACCATCCAAGGCACTAGAATAAATATTCACTTGGACCATTTGAGAGGCTATCTAACCTATGTTTATAGAAGAAACAAACCTCGCTACACCATTAACATGGGTTCCAGCTTTATGATCACAAGATCAGTCGATGATTGAGGAGAATTATGAATAATCTCATATAAGGTACCCACTTGAGAATATATAAAGTTAGATGGGCATGCATGATGGCTTGATCCTAAGTTTGGTTGCCTATTTTTTCCACATCTTCAATAATATTAGGCAAGATGGACTTGGTGAACTACTCACATAAAAAATCACAAGGGAATTTGGTTTTGAAGAGACTTTATTTTCCTCTCCACTCATGAATATGACAATAAATGTGGGTGGAGGTATCCTTATGAAAGTTATAGATAATTTATGTTCTAGTATAATACCTAACAGAAAATCAATCATGGTTACAAAATTCTTGTGCTAAGGACATGAAATTATCATAAGAAGCACACTCTAAGTAAATGTACCATTTGGAAACACTATCAGTAATAGTTTGCTGGAAAAGATGAAAATTTTTGTTATCATCCATGAATAATTTGGAAGATAACTACAAGTGATAAGTGATAATGTGGGTTATATGGTATTCTCCAGGATTACCATCAAATTTAGGAATGTATGCTGACAATTTATGTAGGATAGATGTCCATGCTGAATTATGTTGGATGTGATCATTCATTAACTTATTCATATCAACAAAATCAAGCATTTCCAAGAAAGGTGAGTTGAATGATGCTTGGGGGGGCGGGCGAGTAGATGGCCACTATGACCGAAGTGGAGGAGATGTTCCACCCATAATTTGGTTTCTAGTGTTATGTTAACTCATGGAAGTGGTTTGGATAGGGATAATAACTCCAACACCCATGCAAGCCTATTACTGGTTAACATGCCTAGGTTTAATGCTCCTAGCGGAAAAATGATCCCAAAAGTTTGCTGACCTCCTAGGAAAAAGGGTGTTCTGAAACGATTTCCAAAATGATTATAACCCCATGGATTAAACATATTATGATGGAAAATTTTCCTCCCCCTTTGGGCATTCCATGGGAAAGATGTGTACCCTTGAAATGCAGACCCCCCTAACGATTGAATTCAAAAATTATTAGACAACCTAGTAGAAACAAAAGTTCCCCTAGTTGTGCTAGATGATGACATGGATTGGGTAAAATGTTTCCATAAATAAGGAAACTCATTATTGGATATAGTCACACTCCCTACTAAGATATAAACATGCATCGTAGGGTTGAGAAACTATATGTGAATGAGAATTTTGACCAACTGACATTAGACATAGGTATGTTAGACATGGTTGAGCTAGAAACTCTGCTAAATATGAATGGGGATATTATGGTTGCTGATGTGGAGGTACCCATAATGAATGTACTATATTGAGGGGAAAATTATCTCTAAATATTCTTTTAGAATGAGAATGGGTTTCCTTTGGATGTGGTTTGGATAACACCTATGGTCGTAGAATTATATGTGGATGTGATAGGTGGAAGACAATCAGTCACGATAGGTGTGGACAAAGTAGGTCTCTTAGTAGAGGTAGTGGTATTATTCATAAATAACTTAGGTAAAGGACTAGGTAAACATCTAGAAAAGTTAGCACCCCCACATAAAGAGAAGGGTGTATAGGTATGGTGATGAGGTGGAAGAGTATGGTAAGCCACTCAGTGAATAAAATGTTCAACCCCTAGAGTAGCACCCAAAGTGACCCATGACAAAGGTGTAACTATGGTTGGGTTAAGTCTATGCCTAACTAATCATCAATTAACTATGTTTACCCTTTCTAACAATTTTATACATATATTTACTGAGGAATAATGTGTGATGACTATTGACCTAAGAGACCCTTCCAACACTTACCCCACCTTCAGTTCCTTTCTTGTCTCAAGTATTGGTGCAACAATTTCTTGGATCTCTACTCTTGTAGAAGAATCCTTATTATTGATAAACCATGAATACTTGATTGTGTAGGTAATGTAGCCACAATAGCCGTTAGGCGGATAGCTTGAATATACATGAATACAAGATGTACTATGACACATAATCTCTAGGTGACTGTTGGGGAAATACATTGCTATAATTTCCAACATTAAATTATCAATATGTGACTCGTAATCTTTGAGGCACAAGAATAGGTAATGTAGGATTAGAGCATCTAACTTAAACTAGGGTATAGAATCAATTCAATTCATAAGTACATAATCATTGTTTATATGAAAGAACACATTGGTTAATCATTGTAAAAGAACACCATTCATATGCCAGAAGGAACCTCTCATCTACCACCCATTTGCTGAAAAGAATACTTATCTAATTAAGTAAAAGAATCTCATTGTAGCTCCTAAAATACTTTCAATTTAAAGGCTCCTAATCTAAATGAAACATGAAATTCATAATGAAAGGAAAGAAAAACCAAATGAAATCTATCTAATGCCTCTACTATGAAATTAAATTCACACTTCAAACTATTCTACATTATGTAAAACAACAAACTTAAACCCCAGGTATGAACACTCTTTGCGCTTATAAAAAAAATCAAATTAATACTATGAAATCAACTTCATAGTTCTGTATGGTACTTGAAATCCAAAATCCTTCTATGATACCATAATATATTCACTCTTAGCACTAATGTGAATTTAAGACTTAAACTAATTCTCTCATGTTAACATGCAAGACGAAACTCTATCTAGAAAAGAGCTTACACTGCTTTGATAGTAAATTCAACTAACTAAAACAAAGGAAAGTTCTTACTTTTACTCTACTTAAAACTAAATAATATCACACCTCAAACCTTTTAATTTATTCAAAACACCAAAACAGAAACAAAAGTATACTAAACCTAGTTTATGAAGAAGAGACTTTGCTGAATCCAAGACACTCTAAATCAGATCTCTATAAAACCCTACTATATACTAGAATTATTCGATGTCTAATTTAAATGCTGGAAAATAAGGACTAAGACTACACAGAGAGATTTTCAATGAAATTTAATAACTCCTCTCGAAGGTTCACTTCGTTGATTAAATAAAGTCACATCGTTAAAGAAACTCACCTAAATATTTTTGAATGGAATTCAACCACTCTTCAAAGGTTCATGCCATTGATTAAACTCATAAAACTCATGTTATGAAACTCACACTACTAATCAACGAAATTCACGTTGGTCATAAAATACTACCGCTTTTAAAAATAAATTCACTGATGCTAATTCAAAGCCATACTATTTGATTTAAAAGGCCGACTTCAAATGCATCAAATCTAATTATTATTAAAAAATTCACACATACAAAGAGTTCTCAGATCTTAAATGGGATTTTGAAAGGAATTATAAAACTAAACACTATGAATGCAATTTACGATCTTCACATCTGCTTCATACATCTATGCATTTAACTTTACAAACTCAAGAAAATTTGTTCATACACCTACCAAACACTTCTATGAGTATGCATTCAACCAATTTCACTTTTGGCTACGAAAGCACATGATTCATTTGGGAATTCTTGTTACTGTTCAAATATTAGCAATTTTCTTATATTATCATTCTATGTGTAGTAAATTTCAAAAAAACACGACACTTTATGAGAGACAGAGTACTACTATGTGAGAATATTTAAGCACACATTGAAATGATTGGAACGTAATTTTCAAAACCAAATCCATACAAGATCAGAAAGAATTATAAATAAACTATAATCAATTCAAAGTCTATGTTAACCACTATAAAAATATGAATCAATCCACACATTGATGAAATGAAAATAAACAGAGAAATATAACTAATCTATCAATCAATTTAAAAGAGCTCAATCCCAAGTTGGGGTGGGCCCTTGCCACACCTGGGTAAGCCTAGTAACTTACAGTAAAAAGGAACTTAACACATTCTACTTAGAAACTAAACATGACTGCACTTGAAATGATCCGAGTTAATCACATAACATGTTAAATCATTGAATATAGGTCTTTTATTAAAATAAAAAGGTCTACAGTAGCTTGAAGCTTGGTGTTCAAAAACTGATGATTCCTGCCCCACCAATCTTGGCATTTATAGGAAAGACTGTTAATAATAAAATAGCAAAGGATTTTATTTACATGCCAAATCAAAAGATCTGTACTAATCCTAATCTTTTACAATCCGATCTTGTTGGAGCAGGGTCCCTTAAGTCTGACCATTTTTGCTATATTTTTTAATAGATTAGTCGTGCACAGGGGTTGTGGGGCGGGTCAAAGCACCTCATGAATTGTAATGGGTCAAAGTGTAGATCAAGGGGCCACAAACCAAGGTTTTAGGACCATAGAGTAGTGCACGCTAATAGTATAAACAGATGGCTAAATTAATTCTAAGAAGTTAATTTTTGGATAAGTCTGAATGTGAATGTTAGATATGGTAACTTTGTTATATTTTTTGTGGATTGTCTGGGTAGAAGGCTCTTGTTGGATTTGTGCATGGAGACCTTAGTGCTTCTGTGTGTGGACCCCACTGGTTGTGTGCACGAGTTGTTGAAGTGTTTTGTATGAAGAGTTTGAAATGATATTAATAAAGGAATATTGTTGCGAATAGTTGAGTTCTATATGCACCTGTTGTTTATGTTATGAATGTTTTTGTATCTTCTTTCTGATTTCTCTACTATTTGAAAATATATCTCTTGCAAAACTGTGTTTGGGTTTATATGAATGCTTATTGGATGGATCTGATAGTATAAGGCTCCGATATTATGTGTTATGGTTTATTACTTGATTTATAGTTGTTGTGTTAACTTGCGTAAGATCTTCTACATATCTGACCTAAATTAGTCTGAAAGGATTTACTGGTTAGGGTTGTTGTTGCAGAGGTGTGTTTATGGTTATTTGGGATCTTAAGGCACCCATATCATTCAAACACCTCTTAGGGCTTGGAAGCCTGGTTCCAACATCCACCCAAACTTCTTCAGGTGAGACTTTCACTTGTGCAATTAGGTCACTGCTGAAAGGGCCACTAGTAGGAGGGTTTTTTTGGTTAACCTCAATTCCGAACTTGTGTTAGGACCCCTCAAGCCAAAAAATGGTTTTTTTGCTAGGACCGAGAGAATTTTGAGAGAGGTTGGGTGATGCCAAGAGGTCATTGGTAGCGATTAAAGCCTGAACTTGAGGACTGGATTGAAAAAATGATTCAGGAATTTCCCCTAAAAGAAAACATAATTAAGAAGTTATCTGGTGAAGAGTGGAAGAATAAGTATATTTTCACTAAGGTGCATGAGATCTTCTTTGTAACCTTTGCACACGAGCTGCAGGAGTGGTTGGCAAGGTTAGCAGAAATTCAAACCTATTAGAAGGACGATCAGGTCATGTAGTGGACCCCTGAATTAATCCAACAGTTGGACAATATTGATAATTCCATTACCCAATTTGTAGATCACTTGGTTGACAACGTCTTAGGCAGGTTTGTAACAGAGTTTTCAGTCGATCAGTTTGTGTCCTACTTGGAATCTGAAAGGATATTTTTCAAGGGATTGAGGGGTAAGTTCTTACAAAATTTGCCTCTACTGATTAAGATAATATTGTGTGAAAAGGTTATTTTATGCAGCCACACCGAGTGAATGACCCGTGATCAGAGTGAAATCACTACACGTAACGGTAAATAATATCAAGTCAATCAGAAAGGGGATATATATGTACACAATCCTCTAAGAAACTCACTTGATATAAACAGAAGCAGGGTTACGCACATTGAGAATAGCCCTCCTGCTATACCACCATCAAATTTGTGCAGGGGTAAGAATCCTCCTACCCCATCACCACCCCCACTTGCGGATGACATGGCCACACATATGATTTTACCCACCTTTAAGGCTGTGGGGGATGAGGATATGGATCGATTTTGGTTTGCGGCGAATGTGGTGTAGACTCCGCAGAATGTAAAAAATGATGTTGTTAAGAGAGCACAACTGGCTATGGCCTTTGAAGTTCATGCTTTAGATTGGTTCATGGGATACCTTTCTCAGCATGTGGATCCCACAGTTCAAGAGATCAAGGATTCCCTAAAGCAGCAGTTCCAAAACCCTAAATATTACTCTCAATGTGTAGTAGAATTGAAAGATATTAAGCAAGGGCCTACGACATCAGTTTGGGAAGTTGACCAATGACTGAAGAAAACCATCAACGATGGAGGATTTTATTACGGTGATAAGCAGCATAAGTAATGGTTAATTTCCATGATATTTCCACATCTTTGCAGGCCTATGGGTCAGCAAAATATTGATTCGCAGGTATAAGCCCAGGAAATTGTTGTGAAATTAGATGTTGCGCCAAGGGACGATGCTCAATTTGGAGCACTGCAAATTCAAAGCCAATTAGAATCTATGCACTCAGAAAGTTAGAATTGACAAAGAGATCGGGGTAGAGAAGTTAGCGCAGATGTCTGGTGCATACAATGCAAGGGAGCTAGCCACACCAAAGATCGATGCCCTCTACTGTCGGACTATATGCAAGCTGGGGGACCGAGTCCACTGTGCCTAAGGGATGTTGCTTGGCCGAGTGCCCCCGCACTATGGTGCACCGATTTTCGAGTGGTTGGGCAACATGATACAGACCACTGCCCGCGGCTAGGAGCCTATGTACTGGAACTAAAGCAATAATGGTGCAAATTCTGCTCTTTGGTGGATCATGATGAGCACAACTACCAAACATATTACCTAATGATCGATAAATAGAACCTTTAAAGAGTTCAGGTCGACAATTTATCACCAGCATCTCCCTTCTAGATGAGGAGGATCGCTAGCAAGAGGACGGGGAGGGAGGAGAGGCGGGGGCGTAGGTCGAGGAAGACGATAACTAATTTGTTACAACTATGGAGACACTGGACACTATGTGCAAGACTGCCCGAACCCTGTGTGATAATCCTACAGGTACTATAGGAAAATTTATCATGTGATTTAAGATTGTCCTGTGTTAATAGCTAAAATGCAGGAAAAGCAACAAACACCGATGCAGAACATATAGATGGTTACGACTGAATCGCGCGAAGATGGCCCAAGTGTAAATGTAATTACACACAGTGGTATTGCCACTAGAGGAAAAGAGGAAAAGGATGCCGCAAAGCCACTAATCAGAAAGTCATCTAACAAGAAGGAAGGCCTAAACCTACAGAAAGAAAAATAGACTTTCATTGAGGCCAGGAAAGATTTTGCTGATGCAGGAGCATCCACCTCAAGAACTCCCATGGAACCAAAGGCTGATGATGAAGTTAAACCATTCCTATAACCCTACATCAAGATAATGCACAATTAGAAGGCAATAGATAATCTCCAGGCCCTCATACATAACTGTGTAGAAAAGAGGTGCCTAGGATAGAAACCAAGGTTGTAAACAAGTTTTATAAACAGAAGAAGAGAATTGGTAGGGAGATGCGCATGATTGTGTGGATTGGAGACTATGAGATGGACCAGGTCATCTTAGATCTGGGGTATAATGAAAATGTCTTACCTAAGAAAACCTAGCAAAGATGGGAGAGCCAAAGTTGGAATGGTCCACCATTCAGCTATGCATGGCCAATCCAAAAAAGATCATTCCACTTGGCAGGCTTCCACAAGTTGTGGTAGACATCGTTGGAGTAAAAGTATGCGCTAATTTTGAGGTTATACAAACTGTGGATGATGCATATCCATACCCTGCGTTTTTAGGATTGGATTGAGCCATCGATATGGAGGCATTATCAATCTAAAGTGTAAAAGTATGGTTTTTGAGAATAATGGTACACGAGTGATAGTCCCACTAGATCCAGCAGGAGAAAGGTACACATAGACAGTTCTTGAGGGGGATGATGTCGACCATATCTATAAGCTGCCTGCACAGGATGAAGACTAGATCAACCCTACAACTGATGACAAGTTGAAATAGGAGAAGGATAGCTCCTGTTTTTCCGATTCAGATGGAGAAATAGAGAACTAGAAGAACTAGTTGTATGATGTCTTTGCGCTGTGCTGCCTCAAAATTACAAAGAAATTCCGATGCATCTCCTCCGAGGTAAGAGAACTACCCTATTTTGATGGTTCTAGTAGTGTCAAATAATTTTTGGACACATTAGAAAAAAATTTCCCAGAGGAACGAAGGTTCTGGGAACTTGATTTGGCTATGTGTGCAACTCTGACGCGTTGGTGGGAGATGCACAAGGGAACTTTCAAGGACTGGAAGGAAAGTAGACAAATGATGATGCAGTGATTTAACCCTCCATCCACTCCATGAATTGAATTATTCTATGGTTGGGGAGATCCACGCAATCACATGGCCATGTGGATGTAGGTATGGGATGAAAGGACATGGAATGAATGGGTTCATAGGTTTGTCCACTCCTTGGGACCGGTACCTACCACCTAGTATCTAGAGGTTGAGCTACACTGAGGATCTTGAGATTGGTTTACAATTAAAAAATATTTCCTGACAACCTTCAGATCTTTGGGTGGGTTGGAGAAATTGGATGAAGCCTTGCAGGACATAGATGCTCTAGTCTTTGACAAATCCTGGCCCCAAAAAGAGTGTGTTGCTCCAGCTTGGGATGTGCAGATGAAAGACATAATCAAACATAGAATTCTGTCAATCGAGGATAATGAAGATGACCTAAGGAACGTTAATATCCCAGAATCAGAAGGAGAGCATGAAGTTTCAGGGCCCGCATTAAGGATGGTGGACATTAATAAACCTTTGAAATTGAAGGAAGTCAACATTGGGACAGAAGAGAAGCCCAAGTTGGCCAATATCTGGGACTACTGGGATGATGATACAATATGAAAGATTGTCGAGATGCTGACATAGTATCAGGACTTGTTTCGTACAAATTTCTCTAAGCTGAAGGGAATTGTAGGGGACTTGGGTGTTATGAAGATCACGTTGAAACTAGATGTGCACCTTGTGAAGAAGCACCCATGTCGATTGAACCCCAAATATAAGCAGAAAGTAAAGAAAGAGTTAGAGAAGATGGTGGCTGCAGGTATCATTGAATTGGTTGAATATTCTAATTCGGTAATCCCAATGGTGGTTCAGGAGAAAAATACAAAAGGAGAAATAAGGAGTTGTGTAGATCTACGCAAGCTGAATTATGCATGTGTGCATAACCCCTTCCCTACTCTGTTTTCTGATGAAATATTGGATAATTTAGGAGGATAAGAAGCTTATATATTTTTTAGTGGATTCTTTGGGTATCATCATATTCGAATTGTGCCAGAAAACCACAGCAAGATGACCTTCACCACTAAATGGGGTTCTTTCCAATATATTGTCATGCCATTCTGATTGAAGAATGCAGCTGCCATCTTCTTGCGCATGGTAGTGGTTGTATCTAAGGAATTCATGAATAAATTATTGGAGGTATATTTTTATGAATAGACAATATTTGGATTGGTAAAGAAACATGTGTCGAACATGCGCATGATGCTTGACACCTATAGGAAGCACCAGATTTATCTCAACCTGAAGAAGTGCATATTATGCGTACCTTTTGGGATTTGTTGGGGCATATAGTATGTCAACAATGATTTATGGTAGACCCAACCAATATCATGGTTATTATCAACGTAGAAGTTCCTACCAATGAGAAACAGTTATGCTCCATCCTAGGACATACTGGTTATTATAGGAAGTTTATCAAAGGGTATGCTCTAATCACTACGCCAATGGAGAAGTTGCTAAAGAAGGATGTAGCATTTTTTTGGGATGACGAATGTTAGAAAAGCTCTGAGCTTCTAAACTAGAAAATAGTCATCACACCTATTTTGATATTCCAAGACTGGTCTAAGGTTTTTCATGTGCATGTAGATGCATCTGGTATAGCACTTGGGGCTGTTTTACGGCAGCCAGGAGAAGGAGACATTGATCACCCAGTAGCTTTTGCTAGTAGGAAGCTCTCAGAAACATAGCGTAACTACTCAACTAGAGAAAGGGAAGGATTTTCCATGGTATACGCGCTGCAAAAATACAAACACTATCTAAAAGGAGGGCATTTTAAAATGTTCATTGATCATTTAGATTTGAAATACCTAGTTAATAATCCTGTGTTGGGGGGGGGGAAGATCTATCGATGGTTGTTGCTTTTTCAGTAGTATGAATTTGATATTATTGTGAAGCCAAGAAGATTGAATGTTGGGCCTGATCACCTGTCACGAATTGAGAATGGGGAAGAACCAACCAGTTTGGAGGAAGGGCTACCAAATGCACATGTATTCGCTATCAAGGTAGTTAATGAGAATTTTTCTAACATTATTCATCTTCTGACCACGGGAACAATGCCAACGAAATATTCAGTTCAACAAAATAAGGTGTTGGTTACACGCGCAACTGATTTCACCCTGATTGCATGTCAGTTGTATAAATTAGGAGCAGATGAAGTAATAAGGAGATATGTGTTGGAACATGAAAGACAGGATATCTTGGCTGAGGTTCATGGAGGAGTGCTAGGAGGCCACTATGCTGGGAAAGGCACGACGTAGAAGGTGCTGTGTGCTGGGTTATCTAGCCCACGCTACAGAGTGATGCACATGCATACTGTCGGGCCTATGATGCATGTCGGAGAACATGGAAGGCTTCCTACAGAGATGAAATTCCCCTGCAACCGCAAATGGATTTTCAGGCATTTGATAAATGGTTTATTGATTTTATTGGACCAATCAACCCTCCAGGAAAGAATACTAGAGCACGTTATATCATTACTACAACTGATTATTTAACCAGGTGGGTAGAGGAGAAGGTGGTTAAGGAATGTACTGCAGATATTGTTTCACACTTCATCTTTGAGCACATTTTGACTAGGTTTGGATGCCCGAAGTTTTTGATGAGTCATAGAGGTACGAAATTCATTAATGAAACAATTGAAGCTTTGATAGAGGAATTCCAAATCCATCACAAGAAAAGTACCCCCTATCACCCACAAGAAAATGGCGCAGTCAAAGATTTCAACAATATTTTGGAGAACGCACTTACAAATATTTGTAATTCCAACCAGTATGATTGGGATATCCGCATCCCTTTTGTGCTATGGGCTTATAGAAAAACATGAAAAAATTTGACGAGAAAAACACCTTTCAGGATGGTCTATGGGTAGGAAGCCATCATTCCAATGGAATATATTGACCCAAGACTATGCATCACAAATTTCACTAATATGGTTGATCCTGAATTTATGGAGGAACGGTTAGCGCAACTCGTTTCCTTAGAAGAAGATCGGTTAATTGCAAACTTCCACTAGCAAGTGCAGAAGGCACGCGAAAAATCTTGGCATGACAGGCACATCAGGAAGAAGGTGTTGAAGGAAGAATTTGGTTTTGCTATATGATAGTTAGTTTTCGCACCACCCAGGGAAGTTCAGAAAGCATTGGTTGGGACCATATATTGTAAAGGAGATAACTAATGGCGATGTGATGCGCTTGGCCATGTTGCGGGGAGAGAACCTTCCCAAGTACTTTAATGGAAGCCATCTGAAGCCGTATAGATACAATCTGGTGTTGACCAAATGAATATATCGCCAGATCATCATAACCAAAGGGTCTGCACGTAGCAGAGAGGGAGGGCGCGAGCAGGTGCGACAGAAGCACAGGGGTGACGCGTAGGTCACGAAACTAGCCGTTGGAATAGTAAAACTGGGTGAAAAAGTGAAATTACCATTGGACAGAGTAGATTATGGAATTTAATGGGGCGATCTTGGAGAATTTGTTACCATTAATTTGAGGGTAAGTGGAAATTATTGATAAACCGACTGTTTTTACCATGGGTGGCTTATAAAAAGACGGTCCTAGGTCTCAATTGGTTCCTTTTTTGTTTGGATATTTGGCACCCTTTGATTGTTTGTAATCTCTGTTATCCTTCTACCGTGAATTTTGTATGTCTGGTCATGAATCCCCTTCTGAAGTTAGTAACCCCTAGTTCATATTTCGCTCAATAATGATGGCCACCAACCCTGTGGAAGAGAATTCTATGCCCCTGTTGGCCTCAATAGAGATGGGGTCCAATGATGTTCAAGAATTCATTCCAGAAGTCAAGGAAGTAGTGTCCACTGCTGCAAAAGAGAATGGAAAGGGAAAGATGTTGAAGTGGTCTACTTCTAAGCTGCGCACCTCTCCATATAATTTCACATCCCCAAGGCAAACCACTAAGGACTGATCCCCCATCGGTGACCCATCAAAGCGGCCGATGAGTGCTAGAAAAGAAGAAATTTTCATACAACCCATCTCATGGTGGCCACCCTATGTTAAGAAGTGAAATCCCTCTATTTGAAAGCTAAATAACATCGATATGTTGGAAATATTGTCATTGATGGAAAAGGATTAGAAAGGAGTTACACCAGAATTATCATTGATGGAAAAGGGGCATATAATCAATGGTTATAAGGCAAAGGAGAAGATCAAGCAATGTGCAACAGTGGGAAGAAGAGAGGCAAAATAAGAGCCATAGAAGTATAACCTAAAGCAGAGAGAAGCAAAAAAGAGGCAAAGGAGCAGCATGGAGAATCTTTAGTGTGATTAATTAAGGCAAAGAAGCAATAAAAGAAAAGAGACAGCAGAGGCAACGAATGTAGCACAGGAAGCGAATGGAACAAAGACAACAAAGAGGCAGAGACAATAGATGCAACGAATCTAGAACAAGCAGCGAATGGAGCAGAGAAAGCAAAGAGGTAGAGACAGTTGTGTTAGAAAATTATATATTATAGAGCAATGAAACACATAAAATATGTGGAAAACACAAGCACAAAAAACACATAAAACCAGAGAGACACAGATATACATGGTTCACCCAGTTTGGGCTACGTCCACCCTGAACATCCAGTCCTTCCTTTCTATTATACAACAAAATAAAGAGACACAACCTAAATCAGATCCGTTGTACTATCCTCTATTCTCTCTCACAGTCTCCCTATCTTCTTCTCGCTCTAAGAATAAACATACAATACACAGCCGCAATACAATTCCCTCATACAAGCGAGGGGTTGCCTTCTAGTTCAAAAAATCCTAAAATAAAAATTACTTCTATCATCACAACATCCGCCTAATGAACGACCCAGATTGACTAGAAATTACTATACTTTTACAAGGAAATTTTACATCTTTTTTTAGATTTGGGGGCGCTACCCCCGAAACCCCCGCTGGGGGGGTCTCCATAAAGTCATAGCCGCCCCCCCTGGACCCCCCAGATAGCATTTAATTATGGGCTGCGTTGCCACCCCATTAAGGTACAGGGGTCCAATGCTGTGATACAAAATAAACAAAATAATCAGGTGCCACACCCAACAAGTTGAAGGCTATCGTATTTTCTAGACACATCAAGGACCAGAGATCCTACACATAGCATAGGTAAGAAGAGGCAATATATAAGAGAAAGAGGTGAAAGTGGAGAGCGCCGAGAGGTAGAGGCGAGAGTGGCGAGCGCCGAGAGGTAGAGTTGAGAGTAGCAAGAGCCGGAGTCACAGAGCAGGACAGTGTAAAAAAAATGAAAATTCGACTAAGGCAGAGAATTATTTGAAGAATTCCAAGGCAGGCCAATGGAAGGTCAAGATTTTATTGCAAAAGTAAAGGCGAGAGATGGATGGCGAAGATCGAATTGCATTAGGAGCGATGTCACAAACCGCAACATTTAAGAGTTAAGTGTTAAGGCATCATATGGTAAGTTAAAGCAGTTGCAATGTGAAGTAGATAAGGGAAACGTGGTGGCATGATGAAATAATTCAAATCACACGAAATGGAGTTAACCACTAAGTTAAACGGTTATAATTTGTGAACTGTAAAGTACAGAAGATGACGTGGCAGTGACGTAAAGATGACATGGTAGTGATGTAAAGATGGCATAGTAGTGGCGTAGGGATGATGTGGCAGTGACATGGCAAGGTGACGTGGTCGTGACATGGGAGGATGACGTGGACCTCGCCCACATACTGCACATCGCAGCACTTAAGGGATAGCAGGAAGGTGAGCACAAGTTAAGTTAAGATTTTCGTGATGCGAAATTGAGGGACACGTGTCGACCATGTGCAACATCGCATCCCGCATGAAATAGGCTGTAACTTCAGGACATCGCAAATAATTTTATTTTGATTATGATGTGGTAAGGATCAAATGATGCGATGTGATGTGATGAAGGGAATTTACATTTCAACAGTGTGCACGAGCACATATCGCAGATCGCACGATTTATGGTCTATTGCTATTGGTAGAGTGGGAAAACCAAGGGAAAGTGTTTGCGATGAATTGTGATTAGTTCAAGGTATTTTGGGACCCGATAGCCCTTGTTCCATATATGTTATATGGGCCATGTTATAAAGTATGCGATTTTGATCATTAAACGTATGTTATATATATGTGTTGCTTGATCGTAAAATATATGTATGCTAATAAAACTTAGATTTGTAATCCGCCGCATGTATAAAGGGAATGTTATGTGGGCCATACCCCATAGGTCACAAAGGAATGGCATAAATGCATAACAAAGGAACAAGAACTTGTGCAAAACAATGTTGTAGCAGTAAGGCAGATGAAAAGGCTGAACGGGGTAGAAAAGACACAGGTAACAGAAGAAACAGGGCAGTTATGCAGCAAAGATGGAATAAAATAGAAGAAATAGAAAAGGCACAAGGACAACAATTAGAAGAGGCCAAATGCACAGCAAAGCAAAAAAACTTATGGGCTAAGTAAATAATTGATTATAACTGAAAATGTATTATTATTTTTATATTGTTTGTGATGAAAAGGCATGCCTTCGGTAGGAAAAGAAAAACTCCAATGTAATACTGAAATGAGTACATAGTATTGTAACATCCTAAATGTGCTAAGCGAGAAAATGAGAAGGTGGAAGGAAAAGATTCATACTTATTCATTTCATATTCCCATATGGAATGCAAAAAAGTATGAGGTGATCTCTATAAATGATGTTATTGTAATATGTAATATTCCTATTTTAGCACATGGCTAAATGGAATATTAAAATTTTGATTTTATCACCTTGAAACTTAATAAATGGGTAAGGGAACCCATTCTTATTGAAGACATGAATAAAATCCCTCATAATGTGGAAGGGATCATCAGAGTAGCTTCATTTTGCACCCTCTAGTGTGAAAAAGGGAAAATGCATGAAGGCAAGGTCATGTTTGACCAAGTCAACAGCGCTGCCCTAGGAGGAGTGGATCACTTTATGAGATAGTGCAATGTGAATGGGGAAGAGGATATTTTGTGGATGATACCCTAATGGATGGGGCCCATGGAGGGAAAGCTCTCACTTGTTTAAAATGAGGGCAAGGCAACCATTGTTACTCATGCTTGTATTATTGATTTCATTGTCTATTTAGACAATTGTGCATTCTTTTGTTGTTTAGAAAGATTTGCTAGGTGAATTTTTGTTTAGGATTTCTTCACCTTATTGAGAGGCCTCTTGAGGGATTTTTCTTCATTTTCCACATATCTTGGCTCAAGGCCAAATCATCCTCCTCCAGGATAGCATTATTGCTACAGCAACATAATTCTGTGATGTAGGGTGTTGTCGTGGAAACTCCACAACACCATTTGCTTGGCTCATATTTCAGAGGAGGGAGATTATATTCCTCTGGGAGGCTAGTGAGGGAGATTCATGAGCTTCTTGTATATTATTTGCATCATGCCAACTATTTCTCTTCACCAACAGCACAGTCCCTTCTCTTGACTGCGTTAATTTTGAGTGCACTTGCAGTGGGGACTTGCTCCACTATTTTGGAGGGTGAGATCTTCAGGGATTGGATCAGCCTTTCTCCTAAGAGGTCCATTGGATGAGATTCAGCCATCACATGTAGCATCAATAGCTATCTCCATCCATTTCTATTTTCTGAGTTGTAGCTGCTGCCCAGCAACTCTGGCATTTCTGCAAATTTTCCATTTTTGTATGCTTTTCAGCCAATCCTTTTTAAGGATTTCATATTATTGTTTCCTGGGGTTGAGATCTTGATCCCCCTTCTTATTTGAGTTATCTATTGTCATATCCATGGATTAATTACATTTTTCAGCATTTCTCCTTCATGGATTGTGCAGTCATAGCCAGGGCTTCTCTTGTATAGCAATATTCCTTCATGTGCCATGTATATGTTTCATCGGGGCTCCATTGCCTAGCTTTAGAGATTATTTTCCTCAATATATTGTATAAATTATTGCTGCTATAATCTAATTTAATGGTTATGTGGATCTTTTGGCATTATTTTTTTAATACATTCACTGTTATTTCCTAGCTCATGTATATGTATTGTTGAACACCACATTGGTAATATCTTCAGATATTCCCAATAGTGTAGCTGTTCCAGATTTGGAATATTACAGTGGTATCAAAGCATGATCTCTAGCTCAGCCTGTGAGTCTCAGCCATCGAAGATCAAGATGATGAAAAATATGAGTTTACTCTCATCTATTTTCAAATCCAGAGGAGACCTCTCCAAGGAGGTCAAGCAAAAGGAAGAAAGAGAAGAGGACGAACCATGCACTTCTTACTATCATAGAGAAGAAGACCAGAAGCATGAAGAACACTTGGAATTTGAAATTCTAAGTGATTATCTAGCTGAATACCAAGAAAAACCTAGAGCCTTCCAAGAGAATCTAGCTTTTCCACAATTTATTCAGCAGAAGGAAGAAAGAAGACCCCACAGTTATGGGATGATGAGAGGCAACAGATTTCTATTGTCCACATTTAATGGATCACTCACATGTGTAGCAAAGGTTTGGGTGAGGAAGCTAGAGGCTTTCTTCCTACTACATCCTGTAGTAGATAGAGAGGCTATAGAAATTGCAGCACTGCACCTTGAAGGTGAAGCAAAGAATTGGTGGATCAACCATCTAAGCCATACAAGGGTTTCTACTCTTGTTGATTTTTCTCAAATATTGATTAGAAGATTTGGCCAGAAGAGGGAGGAGCCCTCACCACTAGTTAATGAGGCATGTACCAGCGCTATTGATACCATGGAGGAACAGTTTGGGAGGCCAACACTTATGAGGAAGAAACTCTTGCAACCTTGCAAGGAGCTTCCAACTTTCACTGAGGTATGATTAAAAATCCATCTCTTGAAATTTCAGCAAACACTTTGGTTAGGTCTACATCATTTCATACAGTTGACCTAGAGAAGAAAATTAACACTACGTTGTACAAAGGTAGTGATGCAGAGGAGATGAAACATTCCTCATGGAAGCATTCAAATGGAAAATTCCTTCAGGAAGCCATGAGAGGTGCAAAAAGAAGGAGTAGACATCTGGAGATAAGAAACTCTTTCTCCTCTCTAGATGACACTCTCTCAATAAGCATGCCATAGCTCAAAGAGAGACTTCTACTTGTAGCAGATCCAGGACCTCTAGGGTTTTGGAAGGCCATGCATGAGGAGGATATCTCAAAGAGAGATTTTAGTAGAGGTGCACTCCCACACATCATGGAGTGCAAGATTCTTCATCAGTTTGAGGAGGTTCTTCCCTTCTCTCAGGAGAAGATAGTAGATGGAGGACATCTTTAGATGGAAAAAATCTCTCATGACTAAGTTGGACATTCCTTGAGCCATGAACATCGTGATGGGAGGTTTTTTCCTACCACCTATTTGGGTCCTCATAGGGTCAAATTGATCCTCGAGAAGATTGCATCTCAAGATCCCATGAAATGTAGGAATCTGATTTGGGATGATGGTAGCCCTCATGGGAGGAGTACCAAGATGAAGGGTGGGAGAAGACATCCACAAGTGGTTGAGTGGATGTGGATGGTGAGCAAGAAGCTAGTAAGCTACTTGCAGATTTATGATACCGGGCAGCAGGAGGCTTGGTTGCATTGGTTACTCTTGAAGGAGTTTGGCCATCACTTGGCATACACTCATTCCAAGGGTATGAGGATGGAGAAGATGTGGCAGGATGCTGGCATCATGGAGCAACAAAGAGTATGGGTGCATAGTGATGATGCAACATTCATATCATACATTATGTCTTCATCACATATCTTGTATGATGAGAGCATGAGGAAGCAGCAAAAACAATTTTTGCTGGGGCCACTCTTTGGATAGAAAGGGAAAATTTTCTCTCATTTATTGTATGATGTTGCAGGAGTAGGATATGGCACTATCATGGTGCAGAGGGGATACTCCTTGACCTTTGATGATTAGGAATTGTTTCCACCTTGGGAGATATTTCATAGTTGCACCAACATTATTGGAGGATTTCCCATCTATGTTGAGGAAGCTGAGGGCAACAACGCTATGCCATCTAGAGATTTTCTAGTGCCTCATGCAGAGGAAGGAGGAGCTCTTGCTCCAGGTATATGGATTCTTGCATCTTTGCAAGGAAGTCCCCAGGATATCAGGTATGGAGATCAAGGCACAGCTCATGTCTTACATGTGCCATTGTTGAGGAGGTGTGAAACCATGGAGGCACAAGGAGAGGATAGGGAGGAGGACCATCATGATGTGATGAGGAGCATGTTAGCCACCTATAATATTTTGTCAAAGAAAACAGGTGGCTAAATAGGTTTCCGAGCCTTCAAGAGAAACATTTTCTTTGAAAATTTATCATTCTTGAAGCCTCCATGTGTCTTCTAGCCTTCAAAGAATCTTCAATATTGTTTCCAATAGTGAGCTTTACTGTTTTGTGGAAGAAATTGTCTTCAAAAAGGCCTCCACTTTCTCCATTTCATTTCCACAAAATTCCCCATTTTCACCCATATTCATTTCACAAAATTCCTCCGTAATCCTTCATTTCAACCCCCATTTCATCCTAAACCCTTTTTAAACCTTATATTTCCCTTTTGTTTGGTTTAAAAATCTCTTCTTTTGCTTATCGAAACCCCTCCTTTGGCCTAAAAATCCCTGTTTTTGGGCCTAAAACACCCTTTTTACACTATGAAAGCGTTAAGCCCCTGTGGGCTAATAACTGTAGCCCCTTTCTTAATATATCCGTGGCCCCGCAATCGGGCACTCAAAGGCCAAGAAACCCCAATTAAACCCCTTTCTCCCTTTGTTTTTTCACCTCCCAACAGTTTAAGTTAGATAAATAAAAGCCGTCGATCTGCACAAGATCAACGACCACCGCAACATCGGGCACCCATTCATTCCCTGTCCCCTTTTCCCTTTTTTCTCAAACCTGCCACCTCATCTTCAGATATTTTCCATCCATTCTATAGATCTAATGGCCAAGATCTATCCCGCCATCCATATAACATCTCATTCACTCTTTTAAAATACCTCTGCTCCATCCTTCAATCTCGACCGTTCATTCCAGCAATTTGACGGTCAAAAATAAACCCGATGGCCCACCTTCCGCCCACGCATCTCACCTGCTATCGTGCTATTCCGCACCATCTGATCAACGCACCTTCATCCGACGGTAGACGATCCATTTCGCAAAAGTTTTGCACTTGCAGTTTAATCCCCAAAAAAAGTGCGAAACCGACGGTTTTTAAAAGGAAAGGTGTGAAAAGGTGTATCAAATCCCATTTTTTTGCAAATACCGCAAACCACCTAAAATTTTTGTGAAAACTACTACTGGTTTTCCGCCATACCGCCTACCCTCCACAATGACAATTTTACTTTTAATCGCAGTCGTTGATCATCCTGATCGAACGGTCCATGTTATATCTAGCCTTCATTAATTTTTCATCCGTCTGACCTCCCAATGACTCCATCAAGCGATCATAGCCATTGATTATTCTGATCTGATGGCCCTGATATAACCTCGCCTCCATCCATTTTCCATTCGTTCATCCTCCAAACGACCTTGTCGATGAATCTCCGCCGTAGATCACCGTGGATTGTTCTAATCCAACGGTCGACAATGCATGAAGCCCCAAACTCCATCAAACCTTTTTATCGCCTTCTGACATGGTTTTTCACCCATTTTTCTGTTGCGCTCACATTTTCCCTCGCTGCTCCACCACCCCCACGAACCTCTTAAACAATCCTCCTTGCTCCCACCGGTTTTATTAATGTGTTTATCATGTTTTTCAGGTGGCCATGAGTTTACACTGTCTCCACAGCCATGGCTATGGTAATATAGAGCACAGAATGTCAGTTCCAGAGACAAAGGTAGCAGCGGAAAACACCTGAGAAGGTTAATAGCATCTTTTTCATTGAAGATCAGGTTATAAACCCTGATTCAATCCTCTAGTGCCCCCAAAACCTGTATATTCACAAAACAGGTCAGAAGAAAGCTCAAAGAGTATCAGAAGAAGAATTAAGGGATTAAAGCCTAATGTTGAAGACTTAATGCTTATAATCGAGTGTTCAAAGGGATAAAGACACAGATGAAGACCATAAGAACAATCAAGAAGACTTAATGAAGCCTAAAGCACATAAACAAGTTATATCAGTGCTTTCATATCAGTAGAATGTTCTTCTTCCTAAGAAGGACAAGGTCCCACAGCATTTTCTATTCCCCATCAAGCCCCTAACAGTTATTATTCTGAGAGAAAGGTCCTAGAAGTGTCAGTGCATTAGTTACAAAGCATGGAAGACCTGAAAGGTAAATATTCATCCTTTCTTGTCTCAGAGTACAAACAGAGTACCAACAGCCAAAGATTACTTCAAGAACATACCTTTGGAGTTATTATCAGTCTGTTGAAGACCCCTAATTCATCTAAAGAGTACTGAAATTTAATGTAAATACATTAAAATAGAATGGGCTTCAAAAACACTTCTCTCACTATTTTAATGAGTCATTTAAGTTATATCTGCCACTACTATCACTCTTTCATCTATAAGAACTCCTGAGAAATACATTGTAAATGTTGGTTGGATATTGTAAAAACACCGATTGTAAGTTGTTCTACTGAGCTATATTTCTGTGAGTAGTAGTTGTAAATAGGCTGGGAGATGATTTCTGGATGATATCAAGCTATTGGACAAGGATGTATGTGACTGTTTTTTCTCTTCTAATATGACAAGCATGTTCCTCGGATCCTGATCTAAATTAGTGGTGATGTGTTCTCTCTTTGTTATCATTTTCTCTTTGTTATACATCATGTTTCATTTTCTCTGATAAGAATCAACAATTTTAGCTTAGGACATACTACTGCAAGTACCCTAAAGCTTCATGCACTTCTTATCTTTAATGTTTTCTACCATTTGT
The DNA here is from genome assembly GCA_034641835.2 of Pinus albicaulis. NCBI lineage: Eukaryota > Viridiplantae > Streptophyta > Pinopsida > Pinales > Pinaceae > Pinus > Pinus albicaulis. Next base: position 1,399,848,196 of record CM076578.1, read on the forward strand.
GTATCTAAGAAAAAACTCAACATAATTTAACCAGTATAGAAGTTGGTTCGTCCATACTTACTGATGTATGAATTTAGAGTTTGTTTCTTGGATGTTCTTGTTGGGTTTCAGCTGAAAGAATTAGAAAACTGGGAGATTTAGAGTTAGCCCTGTCTCACTAGGTTCCTCTTCTAACAATTAGCCTTTCTAAGATCCCTTTGAGTTGAATGCCAAAGTAGAGGAGGTTAAAATTCTTTCTCTGATCTTAGGTTTCACTCGGTGTTTAAACTTAAATGTTTTCTATTGTCTGAAAGTAGTCAAGAGGACTGCTGGATTGTTGTCTTCAGAGTTAGCCTAATTAGGAGTTTTGATCATAGAGGTTAAGGCATGCCCTGTCCCTAGATTTACTCCGAAGTGGTCACCTTGGAATGTTTTCCTTGTCATTCCCATTCATTTCCTTATTGTTTCATCCCATACTATCATCTTAAGAGATCCTTTGATATAGATGACTAGCCCTTTGAAAGCCTTGGATATTTGGATTTGCAAGTAATCCCTTTTATGACCCCATTGCCCAATGGACTTGTCTTCTCTTTGAATTATCTCCCCATTTCCAAAAATCCTTCTCTACTCATCCCTTTACCTTATATCGAACCTGTCCTTCATGTTTCCCAACAAAAGAAACAAAAATCAAAAAAACCTTGTGCTCTATATCTAACCTAATACCTTAGATTGAACTTCAAAGATATACATTTCTTTTCCTTTATAGAGAGATCCCTCTCTAGATCCAGGAGGGCTACATCCTAATATCCCAAAGTGGTTTGATGTTGTCTTGTCATTTGGTATTGCCAAATCTGCCAAAACACAGGAACCACAACATAATGGCGACTCCGCTGGGGAAAAAATCTTAGTAGACAGTTATTTTAGACATCTTTGTGAACTCAGAAGATCAATTAGCCTTGATTTGGTTTAGATTGCTGATGGTGGGCATCAGCCTACATCAAAACATTTTAAACCCTCCATCTACCGACTCCACAGTTCCTAAATGACCAAAAGACTCCACTGGTGATCAGTAGGCCTGCTGATTATCTTTTTCTTCACAAGACTCCACTGGGAGACCAATTTCATCACAACATCATCCATACCAAAGGAAACACACAAGATTAAGCTTCTTTGTTTAAGGATATTCTGCCTCTTAAAGATTATTTTACTTAACATACCGGCTTCAAGAACAATCCATACCAGAGCTTATTCTGATCCAAATACTCCTGAAATAGTTGACAATCCAGAGAGCATTCTTAGGAAGTCTTTCACATCTAGGGATCCAACTATTGTCAGACCCATTCATAGAGCTAACTCAGCACCTGAAAACCTTGAAGCTCTATCAGATACTCAATTTGACTTAGATTTACCAAGAACTAAGTCATTCAGTGGTATAGAGCAGACAGAATTTGAGCCTCCAAGTTCACCACTACATAGTGGTCAAAATATTAGTTACAGAGAAACCCCTTCATCAACACCTCCTGACATCCACTTCATTCTTAACATGGGTCTCTCTCACCCTAAATCTGCTCAACAGTTTACTGCTGGTCCAAGCATTTCTGTCATTCACATACCTGCTATCCAAGCTACTCCTTTCCCTCCATAGAACACTATCATGGTAGCATGGTATGTTCCCCTAGTGTTTCCACAGCCTCTGGCTCCTTTACCCAATGAATATCAGTCTAAAATTCCCCATTTCAATGGAAAAGAATCTACCATAGCTCAACACCATGTAGATAGGGTGGAAGATGCTTTTGATTATATGGAAATAGAAGTTGAGACCATTAAGATGAGGATCTTTGCTCAAATTTTAGGAGGAGAAGTAAAAAAGTGGTTTAAAGGCTTAGCTCCTAATAGCATCAATGACGTTCCTTCTTTACATCAAGCTTTCATTAACAAATGGGAAATCAAAAGCAACCCTCTCCAAATATTAGCAGAGTATAAAAATCCTAAAAGAAATCAGGGGGAGAGTGTTCATGATTACTCCACCAGGTTTAACAGTGTCTACAATGCTCTTCCACCCGACATGAAACCTCCCCAAGGGATGGCCTTAGTGAAATACCCTAAAGGATTCGATGCCGACATGGCCTATCAACTAAGGGAGAGAGATTATACAACTCTAGAAGATATGCAAAAAGGAGTTGTGAGTGTAGATGCAAACTTAATTGAAAAAAGACCTAGGATGAGGGATGAAAAGAAGGTAACCTATAGGGAGGACACCACAACTTCTACATCTGATCCCATATTTGATAATCTAGCCAAAAACATGGAGAGGCTAGAAAGAATGATGGAGAAAATGGTTGTCCAAGTCAATAATCAGAATAGAAACCAAACTCAAAACCAGAACCAAAACTTTAGGAGAAACACTACCCCCAATAGACAGAGGGATTCTGACCAACAAATCATACCTCCATTTCATGAAAATTTCCTTGATGAGGATGAGGGAATAATAGAAGAATCAGAGGGAATCATTATAAATATGGTGGAAGTGGATAACCAAGATCACACCTTTTCCACAAAAGATAACTAGAATTCATACACACATTGGGATGAGGAAGGGTTATAATCTGAAGACTATAGGTTAGGATTTGAGAATGCCATCATGCAGGTCTGAGAACAATATGATCTCAGAAGAAAAAATAACATAGACACTCCCAAACCAAAAACCTCTGAAATCACCATTAAGAAAAGACCTGAAAAGACTCCTAAAGGGACTGCTGAAAGCAAAAAAACAACAGCTGAGAGTTATGTCAAAAACAAATACAAAGACATCCAAACCACTGATAAACCAAGTCGAGAAACCAGTAGCACTAGCATTGTAGCTAATGCTCTTGAAAAAATAGTTTCAACCAGTGTACATAGTGAAAATCAGCAAGCTGATTTTACTAATAAAATAGTGACCCAAAAAACAGAATTGAGCCTTTCAAAGAGTCAGTCTCCTTTCAATCTGGAAAGTGAGATTGCAAAAATCATAATTTTTGTCCCTCTCACTGAGTTGGCCACCCAAGATGCATACAAATACTGAAATCCTTAAACATAGGAGAAAACAATGACTCTATCAACTTAAATGATGATCAACCAGCTCTCTTGTTTGGCCCAAAAATTGAAGGGAAATTTCAGGAAGGAGTGGTGCCTCCTTTCTATGTCAGTCTCAATATCCATGACAAAATCTTACATAATGCCATGCATGATTTAGGGGCTTCACACAATCTCATGCCCAAAGTGATCATGGAAAAGTTAGGCCTAGAGATAACCAGACCATATAAGGATTTATATTCTTTTGACTCTAGCAGAATGAAGTGTTTGGGCCTAATCAAAGATCTCTATGTAAATTTGACCGAAATCCCAGCCAAGTGCATGGTAATGGATGTTGTAGTGGCTGATGTACCTCCTAAGTATGGCATGTTGCTGTCAAGATCATGGGGTGCTAAGCTAGAAGGTACAATGCAAATGGACATAACATAAGCCACTATCCCTATTTTTAGCCAACTTAGAAGATTATATAGGGAAGCACACATGAAATTTATGGTTAGCAGCCCATAGAAACCAGAAAATTCCCCTCTCTACTCTGTCCATACAGACCTAGACTCTTTTATCCTTTACAATGATGAGTTTACAGATGAGCAAGAGCTAGAGGATAGAAATTCAAACAACAGAGTAGAGGCCACAAATCTAAACATAATGGCAGCCCTGGATATAGAAGAAAACAAGGGAGAAACATGTGAATGGTCTACAGAATTAGAAAATCAAGACCAAGACTGTAGAGAGCAAACTACCCATCAGCTTGCTAACCTCAAGAAACAAGAAGAAATTAAGGGTGAAACTGATAACAAAACTACTAACAATAAATTATGGAACATGAGTTTTGATGGGTCTTGCACTAAAAGGAATGCAGGAGCTAGGGTGTGGTTGCACAATACTGAAAACAATTATGTTGAGAGTCATGCCTTCTAACTAAATTTCAAGTGCACAAACAACATAGCAGAGTATGAAGCTCTCCTCTTAGGACTGCATCTATTGAAAAAGCTAGGAGCGAAGAGGATAGTGGTCCATGGAGACTCAGAACTAGTCATCAAACAAGTAGATGGAGAGTACACTACCAAACATCCTAGATTAAGGGAATATAGAAATGATGCCATGGATCTGTTGAAAAATTTTGTAGAATATGAGCTTGTGTTTGTCCCTAGAAGTCAAAACATACTTGCGAATGGATTGGTTTGCATTTCTAGTTCATATCAGAGACCACTTAGTGACGAACAGATCATTGTTCAAACAAAATACAGACCAACAGTACCAGATAATGAAAAATATTGGCAGGTTTTTGAAGGTTACAAACAGATAGAGGATTTATTGCTTTGTAGGAATGAGTTTGAATTGCCAGATTCAAATAAGTCCGATGAAAGCAGTTCAGATAAATAACCCCCTGATGAAGAAAAATCATTCCCTACTGTAGAAGTAAACATGCTGACCAGAGAGTTTAAAAACCAAACAGAAGAATACATGAATGTAGATAAAGAAGACATATAGGTGTTGTAGTCCAAAGACAAAAGCATACCTAGAGGACTAGCCCCTCTTGAGGACCTCTTTGATTTTAATGATGTGGCAAATAAGCCCACTATATAACCCACTGAATCCGATGTTGAAGAATGCAACATAGGCAGCAAAGACAAGCCTAAAATTATCAAATTATCTAAAACTTTGCCAGCACATATCAAACAAAAATACATTGATTTATTTAAAGAGTTTGTTGATGTTTTTTCTTGGAGCTATGAAGATTTGAAATCCTATGACACAGAGATCATCCAGCATAAGATGCCATTGAAAGAAAACCAGAAACCTTTTAGGCAAAAGCTGCGCAGAATCAACCCTGTACAGTTACCCCTGGTAGAAAAAGAAATCAAGAAAATGTATGAGGCTGGAATCATAGTCCCTGTGAGGTTTTCAGATTGGGTATCTAACCTTGTGGCTGTAAGGAAAAAGACAGGAGAAATAAGGCTCTGCATTTATTTTAGAAACTTAAACAGAGCCTCATTAAAAGACAATTACCCTTTACCCAAAATGGAACACATCCTACAAAGGGTAGTAGGCTCTAGGAGGATTTCTCTGTTAGATGGATTTTCAGGGTATAACTAGGTCTTAGTAATCCAATAAGATAAACTTAAACAACCTTCACCCCTCCTTGGGGAACTTTCATGTATGTGAAAATTCATTTTGGATTAATGAATGTTGGGGCCACCTTTCAAAGGGCCATGGACATTGCATTCTCATAAGAAATAGGCCACTTCATTGTAATTTACCTTGATGAAATAATAGTTTATTCCAAAACTTATTAAGAGCACCTTAAACATTTGAGAAAGATATTTGAGAAATGCAGAAGGTATGGGTTATCTTTAAATCCCAAAAAGACAGTGTTTGGTCTCCAAGAAGGTAAACTTCTTGGTCATATTATATCTGAAAAGGGGATTAAAATAGACCCAAAAAGAGTTGAGGGAATATTGCAAATTAGCCACCCAAGAAACATAAAGGAATTGTAGTCCTTTATTGGAAATATTAATTTCTTGAGGAGGTTTATACCCAACCTAGCAGAACTCCTTAGAAACATGACAAATATGCTCAAGAAAGAAGTAGCAGTTAAATGGACTCTAGAAGCCAAAAATTCCTTTGAACTGGTAAAAATTGCACTCACCGAGCACCAATTCTAATCAGCTCTGATTTTACTAAAGATTTCCTTATATTCCCATTTGCATCAGAACATACTCTGGCTGTTGTCCTATTGCAGAAAAATCCAGAGGGACAAGAGCAGCCAATTGCATTTTTCAGCAAGGCAATGAGAGATGCACCCCTGAAATATAATATCATGGAAAAACATGCCTATGCTTTGGTAAAGGCCTTGAAAGACTTCGGAGTGTATATTTTACATTCCCATATTATTTCCTTTGTGCCTAATATAGTGGTGAAAGACATTTTGTCACAAGATCTAGATGGAAAAAGAGGCAAGTGGATTGTTGTGATACTAGAGTATAATTTGGAAATCAAACCCACTAAACTCATCAAGGGTCAAGGCTTAGCACAATTAATGGCTGAATATAACTTACAAGCCCTTGACATCAATATGGTAGATGCCTTGGATGAACAGGAAATATTACCAGCTCCCATGGTAGAAGAATAGTTCCAAAACTCACTTTGGTATGCTGATATCTTGTATGTGCTTGTCAATCTAAATTCTCCTCCTGATTTGTCTAAGACAATGTCAAGGTTTTTAAACTTGAAAGCTAGAAATTATTGCATTTTAAATGAATGTTTATATTGGAAAAATGCTAATGGTTTATTGCTTAAATGTTTACCTGAGTTGATGCAGATAGAATCAAGCATGAGTTTCATGAAGGAGAGTGTGGAGGCCATCTCTACTGGAAAACCCCTGCAATTAAAATCCTTAGAGCTGGTTGTTACTGGCCCACACTTTTCCAAGATGTCTACAAAATGATAGTTGCCTGCCACAAATGCCAAATCTTTGAGGGCAAAAGAAAACTCCTTCCTTTACCTTTACAACCAATCACTGTTGAAGATCCTTTTCAACAGTGGGGCCTAGACTTCATAGGGGAAATCCTTCCTACTTCATCTTCCCAACATAGATGGATACTCACAGCCACTGACTACTAACCAAATGGAGAGAGGCCACCCCTTATAGGAATGCCATGGACTCAGTTATTATAAAATTCTTTGAAGACCATATCCTATCTAGATTTGGCTGCCCTAGGAAGATTATCACTGACAATGCTGCTGCATTTGGTTCCAAAAAGATGATTGATTTTTGTCACAGGTATCATATTGCACTTGGTCATTCTACTGCTTATTATCGTCAGGGTAATGAGTTAGCATATTCATCAAATAAGAGCTTGGTGACCATCATCAAGAAGCTGCTAGAAGAAAATAAAAAAACCATGGCATAACAAGCTAGTGCATGCTTTATTGGCAAACATATTAACAACAAAGAAATCCACTGGAATGTCTCCCTATCAGCTAGTTTATGGAGTAGATGTAGTATTCCCTACCATTTTGGGAGTACCGGTGATAAATTGGTCCAAAAAATACAGTCAGAGGAAGACAACATGGTAAGGAGGATCAATCAGACCATACATCTCCAGCAGACAAGGGGAGAAGTCTACAACAGAGCTCAGAAAGTGCAAGAGAACATGAAAAAGTTGTTTGATAAGATAAAAAAGGCCTGTGGTTTCAAAATTGGAGACAAGGTACTCAAATGGGACTCTAGAAGAGAAGATAACGGTAAGCATGGCAAGTTTGACAGTTTATGGCAAGGCCCTTACATCATTCAATCTACCATTGGTCCCAATGCATTTTTCTGCAAGAATTGGATGGTACAGATCTGTTTGGGGGTCCTGTCAATGACAGGATACTCAAGCATTATTTCTGCTAAGGTTCAGTTTCAAGTTTCCACTTCCATTGTAAATACCATTGCTTTTTTCTATTTTCAATAGAAAAAGAAAAAATATACAAAAAGAGAGAAAAGAAAGGTTCATACAAGCTCAAATCTTGAACCTATGAAGTACTAAAAGGAATGGCTCAAACTAGACCAAAACCTGAGCCAGAGAAAAGGAAAATTCTGGTTCTAACATGCTCAAAACTTGAACCAGAAAAGAAAAGAATAAAACAACTCTAACAGGGTCAAAATCGGAAGCTGAAAAGAAGAAAAAGGTGACTCTAATAAGCTCAAAACCTGAGTCACAAGAAAAAGAAGGATGCTTTAAAGTTTCAAAATTGCAAGCCTTCACAATTTTGGTTTCAATTTCCTGCAAAGTTTCCGTTCATGGGTAGTTTGTCTTTATGCCATGGACCCACAACAAACCAGAAAGTATAATCCTAGTTTGTTTGTATTTCAATTTCTGTTTTAGAATGTGGATAATGAAATCTGCCTAACAGTTTAATCCTGGCAGATATTAGTTTAGGGAGAGAATCTATGAGTCCAACTGTTTAATCTGGTCTCATGGAGAAATAAGGGTAGAATTATATTAGTTTTTTCTTTCAATAAAAAAAAAATGACGAAAAAGGTCTGCAAGTCTAAATGCAACTTGAAGAAAAAATGTTAGGATAGTAGGATGGGTAGGTAGATTGTTTGGGGAATTATTGCTACTGATATAATTTCCATCATGTTTATAACAGCTGATCAAAGAAGAAAAGGATGGTCAAAGTACCAGGCATCTGGCCTACTTCCAAAGATTATTTTCTGAGATTCTTGACACCTTCAAGAAGGTGCCATCCCAATGTGGAGCCACTGTTAGCCACCTATAATATTTTTTCAAAGCAAATAGGTGGCTAAATAAGTTTTTGAGCCTTCAAGAGAAACATTTTCTTTGAAAATCTATCATTCTTGAAGCCTCCATGTGTCTTCTAGCCTTCAAAGAATCTTCACTATTGTTTCCAATAGTGAGCTTTACTGTTTTGTGGAAGAAACTGTCTTCAAAAAGGCCTCCACTTTCTCCATTTCATTCACACAAAATTCCCCATTTTCACCCATATTCCTTTCACAAAAATCCTCTGTAATCCTTCATTTCAACCCCCATTTCATCCTAAACCCTTTTTATACCTTATATTTCTCATTTGTTTGGTTTAAAAATCTCTTCTTTTGCCTATCGAAACCCCTCCTTTGGCCTAAAAACCCATGTTTTTGGGCCTAAAACACCCTTTTTACACTATGAAAGAGTTAAGCCCCTGTGGGCTTATAACAATAGCCCCTTTCTTCATATATTCGTGACCCCACAATCGGGCATTCAAAGGCCAAGAAACCCCAATTAAACCCCTTTAGCCCTTTGTTTTTCACCTCCCGACGGTTTGAGTTCGATAAATACAGACCGTCGATCTACACAAGATCAACGGCCACCGTGACATCGAGCACACATTCATTCCCAGTCCCATTTTTCCTTTTTCCTCAAACCTGCTGCCTCATATTTAGATCTCTGCCATCCATTCTATAGATCTAACGGCTAGGATATATCCTTCTATCCATATAACATCTCATTCCCTCTTTTAAAATACCTCTGCTCCATCCTTCAATCTCGACCGTTCATTCTAGCAATCCGACGGTCGAAAATAAACCCGATGGCCCACCTTTCGCTCGCGCATCTCACCTGCTATCGCACTATTCTACACCATCCGATCAATGCACCTTCATCCGACAGCAGATGATCCATTTCGCAAAAGTTTTGCACCTACAGTTTAATCCCCAAAAAAAGTGTGAAACCGACGGTTTTTAAAAGGACAGGTGTCAAAAGGTGTATCGAATTGCATTTTTTTTTTAAATACTGGATACCACCCAAACATTTTGCGAAAACTACTACCGGTTTTCTACCATACCGCCTACCCCCCGCAACGAAAATTTTACTTTTAATCGCAGTCGTTGATCATCCCGATCAAACGGTCCACATTATTTCTCGCCTCCATTCATTTTTCATCCGTCTGACCTCCCAATAACTCCATCAAACGATCATAGCCATTGATTATTTTGATATGACAACACTGATATAACCTCACCTCCATCCATTTTCCATTCGTTCATCCACCAAACGAACTTATCGATGAATCTCTGCTGTAGATCACCGTGGATTGTTCTAATCCAACGGTCCACAACACACGACGCCCCATACTCCATCAAACCTGTTTTTCACCTTTCGACATGGTTTTTCACCCATTTTTCTACTGCGCTCACATTTTCCCTTGCTACTCCACCACCCGCACGAACCTATGAAACAATCCTCCTTGCTCCCACCGGTTTATTAATGTGTTTATCGTGTTTTTCAGGTGTCAAAGGGCCATAAGTTTACACTATCTCCATAACCATGGCTATGGTAATATAGAGCACAGAATGTCAGTTTCAGAGCCAAAGGTAGAAGTGGAAAACACCTGAGAAGGTTAATAGCATGTTTTTCATTGAATATCGGGTTATAAACCCTGATTCAACCATCAAGCATCCCCAAAACCTGTATATTCACAAAACAGGTCAGAAGAAAGCTCAAAGAGTATCAAAAGAAGAATAAAGGGATTAAAGCCTAATGTTGAAGACTTAATGCTTATAATCCAGTGTTCAAAAGGATAAATACATAGATGAAGACCATAAGAACAATCAAGAAGACTTAATGAAGCCTAAAGCACATAAACTTGAGATTATATTATTAGCTTTTCATATAGATAGAATGTTTCTAAGAAGAATAAGGTCCTGACCATTTCTATTCCCCGCCAGGCCCACTAACAATTATTATTTACAATGAAGGTCCTAGAAGCGCAGGTTCATTTAATAGATTAAAGCATGGAAGACCTAAAAGGCAAATCTTCATCCTTTCTTGTCTCAGAGTACAAACAGAGTACCAACAGCTAGAGAGTACTTCAAGAACATACCTTTGGAGTTATTATCAGTCTATCGAAGACCCCTAATTCATCTAAAGAGTACTGAAAGTTAATGTAAAGACATTAAAACAGAATGGGCTTCAAAAACACTTCTCCCTCTATTTTAATGAATCATTTAAGTTCTATTTTCCACTACTATCACTCTTTCATCTATAAGAACTCCTGAGAAATACATTGTAAATGTTGGTTGGATATTGTAAAAACATGGATTGTAAGTTGTTCTACTGAGCTAGAGTTCTGTGAGAAGTAGTTGTAAATAGGCTGGGAGATGATTTCTGGATGATATCAAGCTATTGGACAAGGATGTGTTTTTCTCTTCTAATATGACAAGCATGTTCATCGGATCCTGATCTAAATCAGTGGTGATGTGTTCTCTCTTTGTTATACATCATGTTTCATTTTCTCCGATAAGAATCAGTAATTTTAGCTTAGGATATACTGCTACAAGTACCCTAATGCTTCCTGCACTTCTTATATTTAATGTTTTCTGCCATTTTTGTATCTAAGAACAAATTCAACATAATTTAACCAGTATAGAATTTGATTTGTCCATACTTACTGATGTATGAATTTAGAGTTTGTTTCTTGAATGTTCTTGTTGGGTTTCAGCTGAAAGAATTAGAAAAATAGGAGATTTAGAGTTAGCCCTGTCTCACTAGGTTCCTCTTCCAACAGTTAGCCATTCTAAGATCCCTTTGAGTTTAATTCCAAAGAAGAGGAGGTTAAAAGTATTTCTCTGATCTTAGGTTTCACTCTGTGTTTAAACTTAAATGTTTTTTATTGTCTGAAAGTAGTCAGGAGGACTACTGGATTGTTGTCTTTAGAGTTAGTTTCATTAGGAGTTTTGATCATAGAGGTTAAGGCATGCCATGTCCCTATATTTACTCCAAAGTTGTCACCTTGGAAGGTTTTTCTTGTCATTCCCATTCATTTCCTTATTGTTTCATCCCATACTATCATCCTAAGAGATCCTCTGATATAGATGACTAGCCCTTTGAAAGCCTTGGATATTTGGATTTGCAAGTAAACCCTTTTATGACCCCATTGCCCAATGGACTTGTGTTCTCCTTGAATTACCTCCCCATTGCCAAAAATCCTTCTCTACTCATCCCTTTACCTTATATTGAACCCTTCCTTCATGTTTCCCAACCAAAGAAACAAAATCAAAAAACCCTTGTGCTCTATAACTAGCCTAATACCTTAGATTGAACTTCAGAGATATACATTTCTTTGCCTTTATAGAGAGATCCCTTACTAGATCTAGGAGGGCTAGATCCTGAGATCCCAAAGTGGTTTGATGTTGTCTTGTCATTTGGTATTGCCAAATCTGCCAAATCATAGGAACCACAACAGAGCACACATGCCTGTCTATTTTATGAGGTTGATGCACCTAAGAAGGCGATTGGATTGTGCAGTGGAAGCATGGAGAGTTTCCTCCATTCATACATTCAGTCATATTTTGTTGAGAATGTCTCATTGCATGGAGAAATTTTTCCGGGGAGACCACTAGACCAGCAAAGGTGGATGGATGCTTCACATTTTGGGGCACCACTCATTGACTTCAGGAGGGTGGAGACCTTGGGAGACAACTTTACAATGCTGAGAGTCTTGGGTAGACTTAGGGAGGAGAGACACATTCTCTCAACATAATTTGTACCCACTCTCATTTTAGATTCTGCGTTGTGGCAGGAGCAGTAGGGGGAGGATAGCAACCTTCCAACTTGCATCTTTGGCATGGGAGATGTCAAAGAGGAAGATGACCATGTGACAAATATCCTTCATGGGGACTCATCAGAGTTGTCAGTTTGGAGGATATATCCATGTCGGAGCTCCAGGTTGTTGGTGGAGTATTCTCGGGATCATCTTACTTGCATGATATTGACATATTAGCATATGAGGAGATGCATAGATCATGTGCATATGGAGGAGTTAGCACAACCACCTCTTTTCTCTTTGAGGATGATAGGAGACTCATTTTTGAGCCACTCCATTTGCGTACACAAAACTTATGGTAAGGGTATTTTTTATTTTCATGATGATTTGTATATTCATCCCTTAACCATATATGTATAACATGTTGCTCCAAGGAGGAGCATTCTTCTTTCTAGACCCCATAGTCTACTTGAGGCCATGAGCACTATTGTTAACCACTCCCTAGGAGGACTTGGGGAGGAAATGTATTTTGGAGGACATATTCACCTTGCACCATACATCATTCACTTTCTCCATGCATTTGAGGAGAGTAGGACAGCAAGCAATTGGTTGAGAGGCCACACTTTTTGTCATACTCTTTTGCGGTTGAGGGTCAAACTGCATTGGTTACAATTGAGGGACCATTGTCCTTCTCCCTTGCCACACATGACAGCAAGCATTGTTCTCATTATGGTTCATTATGTTGTTTTTTTCTTTATGTTTGTTGAGAGCATGATCGGGGGAATTGCACATTGGTTGGATGTGTCCCTTGGGGGAGAGATCTCCCACATTATTTGCATTGCATGTTCTAATGGGAGGATGAGAGCACATATGGCCACTACAAAAAAACATTTGTTTCCATTTGAGGTGAGCCATATGATTGATTGGATGCCATATGATGGTGACTTCCAACTCACCACATATGAGATGATTTGGGGCAGCATGTTTCATAATGATGGAGAAGAGATCCTCAGAGGTCTAGTCTTCATATTGCCACTTGAGGGCAACATTATTGCAGCCCAAGACTAGCATACACTCTACACTTATCCTAAGTGGAGAGGAGGACAACATGGGGTAGGCTATTTTTTCTACCAAGATCAGATTTTCAGCCCACCTATATTGCAGGAGCCAAAGGTGGAAGATGATTGTCGGGATTTGCCATGCTGGGAGGTAACTCACTTTGTATGGATGATTTCTTGGGAGATGGAGGATATACATGAGGAGGATTTTCCTCAAGATATTTCAGACTCCATGACTTGGGTGGATATTCTTCAGTTATATCCTTGCAATTGCTCGAGGACAATCAACATTTGGGAGGGGAGGATTGTAATATTCCTATTTTAGCACATGGCTAAATGGAATATTAAAATTTTGCTTCTATCACCTTGCAGCTTAATAAATGGGTAAGGGAACCCATTATTATTGAAGAAATGAATAAAATCCCTCATAATGTGGAAGGGATCATCAGAGTAGCTTCATTTTTCACCCTCAAGTGTGAAAAGGGGCAAATGCATGAAGACAAGGTCATGTTTGACCAAGTCAACAATGCTACCATAGGAGGAGTGGATCACTTTATGAGACAACGTAGTGTGAATGGGGAAGAGGATATTATGTGGAGGAAGCCCTAATGGATGGGGCCCATGGAGGGAGAGCTCTCACTTATTTAAAAGGAGGGCAAGGTAGCCATTGTTACTCATGCTTGTATTATTGATTTCATTATCTATTTAGACAATTGTGCATTCTTTTTCTGTTTAGCAAGAATTGTCGGGGGAATTCTTGTTTAGGATTTCTTCACCTTCTTGAGAGGCCTATTGGGGGATTTTTCTTCATTTTCCACATATCTTGGCTCAAGGCCAAAGCATCCTCCTCTAGGACAGTGTTATTGCTGCAGCAACATAATTCTGTGTTGTAGGGTGTTGCCATGGAAACTCCACAACACCATTTCCTTGGTTCATCTTTTAGAGGAGGGAGATTATATTCCTCTGGGAGGATAGTGAGGGAGATTCATGAGCTTCTTGCAGGTCATTGGTATCAGGCCAACCATTTTTTTTCACCAACAATGCAGTCCCTTCTCTTGACTGCATTATTTCTGAGTGCACTTGCAGTGGGGACTTGCTCCACTATTTTGGAGGGTGAGATCTTCATGGATTGGATCAGACTTTCTCCTGAGAGGTTCATTGGATGAGATTAAGCCATCACATGCAGCATCAGTAGCTATCTCCATCCATTTCTATTTTCTAAGTTGCAGCTACTGCCCACCAACTCCGACATTTCTGTAGATTTTCCATCTTTGTATGAATTTCAGCCAATCCTTTTTAAGGATTGCATATTATTGTTTCCCTGGGTTGAGATCTTTCTCCCCCTTATTATTTGAGTTATCTATTGTCATATCCCTAGATTAATTACATTTTGCAGCATTCTCCTTCATGGATTGCGCAGTCATAGCCAGGGCTTCTCCTGTATAGCAGTATTCCTTCATGTGCCATGTATATGTTTCATCGGGGCTGCATTGCCTAGCTTGAGAGATCATTTTCCTCAAGATATTGTATACATTATTGCTGATATAATCTAATGTAATGGTTATGTGGATCTTTCGGCATTCTTCTTTTAATACATTCATTGCTATTTCCCAGCTCATGTCTATGTACTGCTGATCTCCACATTGGTAATATCTTGAGATATTCCCAATAGTGTAGTTGTTCCAGATTTGGAATATTACATAATATGCTTAAAGAGGTAAGAGAGTGGAAGGAGAAGAAGGATAAGATAGATAAGATATGAAGATCGAGAGATGATTTAAAGCAGATATAAAGGCAGGAAGGACAGCAGTGAAGAAGGAGAAAAACAGAGCTGATATCCAGGTAAATCAACATATGATTTTTCTGTAGAGTGAGGAAGTTGGTGCTTCCATATGAAGTTTTAGCTTGATAGATGTCCAGTTGTAGCTAGTTGAGGTAAGAGCCTCCTGTGGGTTGTAGCCTACATAAAATACATGGGAGTTGGTGCTTCCATTTCAAGATGTAGCTTGATAGATGTCCAGTTGTAGCTGGTTGTGGTAGGAGCCTCCTGTGAGTTGTAGCCTACAGAAAATACATGGGAATTGGTGATTCCATTTCAATTTGTAGCTTGATATATGCCCAGTTGTAGCTGGCTGAGGTAGGAACCTCCTCTGGGTTGTAAACTGCAGAAAATAGATGGGAGTTGGAGCTTCCTTGCAAGTTGTAACTTGCAGAATTGAGGTAGTAGCCTCCTGTAGGTTGGAGCCTAAAGAAAAATAGTGGTGACAGGGAGTTGAAGCTTGCATTTGTATCACAACAATATTAAGATGTGGTTTTCTCCCTTATGGGTTTCCACTTATATTCGTTGTCTGTGTTCATGATGATTATGTGTTGATATTATGTATTTAATCTGCTTAACACCTGCTGCTCAATTATTAAGATTGTTGTTCCATTACACATTAAGTTGATCATGAAATGAAGGTGTAAATGAGTGTAAAAGAAAGTTTTACAAGACCATGAATGCATTAAATTGATTCACCCCTCTTCTCAGTTTAACTAAGGGTTCAATAATTGGTAACAGAGATAGTTCATTCTGTATCAGTTTAACAACTAGAAGGAGATCCTAGGTCACAAAGATGGCTAGTCTAGAGGGATGTTCAACAAATAAATCCCCTTTGTTTATTGGCACAAACTCTGGCTTATGGAAATAAGAATGAGGACATACATAATGTCTCTAGGAATAGAAGTTTGGGCTACTTTGGAATTAGGATATGCCCCAAAGGACTCTGACACAGAGAAAGAAGCCAAACAAGATTTTATAGCTAATGCAAAAGCCATGAATGCACTCTTAAGTGGTTTGTATGAGGCATAATTTATCAAATTAATGCACAGCAAGACTACAAAAGAAATATGGGATACATTAGAAATTATCTATGAGGGAGATAAAAAGGTGAAGATGGCCAAGCTGCAAACTTATAGAGCTCATTTTGAAAAATGTAAAAATGAATGAAGGTGAAGATATAGCCAGTTTCTTCTTAAAGGTTGCATAAATTGTGAATAACATGAAAGATCTAGGAGAACCCATTAAGGAATGTGTAATTGTGTAAAATATATTGATATCTTTACCATTCAGGTTTAACCCTAAGGTTTTAGCCATATAAGAAACAACAAATTGGGAAACCTTGACCATGAACCAATTGCTTGGAAACTTAATAGCTTATGAGATGAGACTTCCAAAAGGGAAGTCAAATGTGAGGGAGGAAACCTTTAAGGTAGAAAGGTGCATGAAAGAGAAGTAGGATACATGTTCATGCTCAGATGAAGAAGATGCCAAATTCATCAGAAGTTTGGATAAAGGCATGGATAAATACAAGGGTAAAATTCCATTTAAGTGCTTTAACTATGGAAGAGTGGGCACTATGCATCTAAATGTCCTCATAAGAAAACAAAGAACTGGCCACAAGAGACAAATAAAAACAAAATAAATAAATGGTAGAAAGGGAAGAGATTCAATAGAAAATAATTTTATGCTCATCAAGATAGTAGTGCATCTGAAAGCTCAGATGAATCCTCAAATGAAGAAGGAATCTATGAATTTGTGTTGATGGCTAAGGAAGAGCTTGAAGGATTCCTTCTGGAAGATGAGGAAGAGGGTGAGTTAGATCTTCAGGGCGAGCTAAGGATTTCCCTGGAGGAAATAGACAGACTTAGACTCAAGTGCAGAAAACAAAAATACATTCTCCTGAAATATGTAAAGGAAGAACCTGATTCGGAAAACCTCATTAAGTTGAAAGTACAACTTGAAGAAGCTAGGAGGTGGAAGAAATTATACTTAAGCAAATTAAAGATAAACATCAAGAGCAAGAGAAATTGGAAGAAGAAGTATTATGCCTAAGAAAGAAACTAGAAAATGCCCAAAGGGAGTTATCTATGAACACTCCACAAATGAAAAGCTCTAAATAGTTAGATAAAATAATAAATTCTCAAAGATGTCCTCTCATAAATATTTGGTTAGTCTATGAAGGAGAAACAAGTAAGTCCAAGGTAGAAGGTAACAGGAATATCACTTTTGTAAAAGCTGTAAAGGATACCGAAGCAACTCAAAAGATTCCCACAGAAGTAGAAGCCAACAAGAACATGATTTGTAAAGAAACTAATAGAAACAAGCAGCAACATGAAGGACAGAGAATGAGAGGAAGAAACAATCAGCTGCAAAAGGCCATAAACTCCTGAATATGAATTGACTAAATTTGGAAACTGTTAAAGGTGGTTCTTTCCTCCCATGAGAAGTGTCACTTATTTTTCCTGCCACAAACATAGACATATTGCAGCAGACTGTAAGACAAAGAAAATCCAGTCCAACTAGAAAAGGATGCAAAAAATGAAAATACTACCTCGAGAAAACAAATGGAGAGGACAACCTTTCACGAGGTCCACTAATCGATTCCATGGCTACTGTTTTTAATGCAATGAATTTGGACAATAAATTTGTTGAATGTAAATTGTGTTAAAAAAGGGGAACAAATGACATACACGAGCTCAACCTTTCTTAGGTAAAATAATATGTTATCCATACCACAAGCCTGGTCACAAAGTAAAAGACTGTAAGTTGCCACATACATTAAAGAACTCTAGAGAGATGATGGAATCCAATCAAATCAGACAAAATTGTAAATAAAAAAGAAGTGCAGACATTATGAATAACCACAATAAAGTATGGAAGGAAAAGAGAAAGGGGGAGCCTATTACTTCAATAGCATAATGAATCCATCATAGTCTCAGGGGGAGCTACTCTAGGAAGCAACACAAATATCCAGCCAACAATAAATAAGAAGCAACATCCCAGGGGGAGAGAAGTTCATAATTAGGCCCCATAAAATTAGTCTAAGAAGAGCTCCATGGAATAAGAAAAACTAAAATTTCAGAAAAGGAAAGGACAATTACTCTAACAGAGAACTATAGAGGAAGAATTATACATGAAGTATTGAGTATCCAACATGTTGACATAAGGAGAGAAGGTAGAAAGCAACCATGGTGGTAGAGGGAACATTAGCCATGAACATGTAAGCTAAGAAGACAACAACACACTAAGTGATGAATGATTAAAATCACAAAAACTATGCTTTGAGCTATAGAATTGGAAAGATCCATAGAGGATGATCACACTGTGAATCACACTAAAAGAGTTAGAAATGAAACAAATTTAAGAAGGATGAGTAAGAGAAATTTTAATCACCATTAAATCATTCCATATTTCATCTATAGAAGGCCCCCTTTTAGGAAAGTTGTTAAATGAGTGATACAACTATGAGTGGTCTGCCCTTGTAGATTCCAAGTAAAGAAATTGAAGATGCCTTCCCGAAGATCATTATGTTAGAATAGTTGAATTGTATATAGAGCAGCAATGATTCTGGAGAAGTCCTAGAAAGGAATATGTAGTGACATTATTTTAAACCAAATGATAGAATAAGCAAAAGTTTAATGATGCCAATATCAGATTCAGTATATTGATGATTGTTGTTAAGAACAGTGGAGAGCTCAATAGTAGAAACTATGAATATTGTCTTAACTATGGGTGCATGTGTGAGCTGAAGTGAAATTACTACATAGTTTATCAAATTAGTATCAATTGGTATTTGGATCAAGAAGCCCACCTATCAGCATAATACCAAGTGTTATTAGTGAAGCAGTGGTATGGTACAGGTCCTCAGGATCAGACTATTATGGCAGAAGTACTTCAAGGTAGTATACCCAACGTTATTTTCATTATTAAAGCATAAAAAGGTCAATGAAAGTGAAAACGGATCATTACCTTGTTTACACTTGAAGTTGTATATTAAGCATTGAAGTAGTATCTATTTCTATATATAACTACATGCCTTCCTCAAGTTAGTATAGATATATCTTCAAGGCCTCTTTCTTAATATCAGCCATAAAACTATGTGAAGTCTATTTGTTGAGATTTCAATTAAACAACTTGAAGATGTTTTGTTGAAGATCATCATGATAGAAAAATTAAAGTATCTAAAGTATGAAGGACTGGTTGTGTTAATCTTAAATTTGAAGCTCAAGAGTCTGTTATTGGTTCATAACAAGCATACTTCAGCAGAAAGGATTTGCTAGTATTTCACCATTAAATAGAGGTTGATCATTGACATACATACCCCCTTATGTCATAAATAAAATTGCATAGTTGATAATTGAGACTGACCAATACATTGAATGTATCTAGCCTGAAGGGTTTCTTTTGAAAGTACACTGTACAAGCAGTAAAGTCATTTGGTCTGTTACATTGAAAGATATTGTCTAATCTCACAATAAGTTGTAAGCTCTGGTTTGATTCATTGTTCACATCAGTAACAAGGACCTTTCAGCTGTTAAGTGTAATATCCATGTCAGCAGCCTATCTCATATCACCATCAACAGGCAGTAAAGGTGAACCTATAAAAGATATATTGGCATCGTCAAATTTGAAAATATTTGTACTACAAATTTGTATCTCAGATGAATATCATTATATGGACTGAAGTATATTTGGAGTAGGCTTTATATGTCGTATGGAGCCTTCTCAGTATTTTAGTATTGTTCCAATGATGCATCTTTGATCATATAAGTCTGATTATATAATTTTTCTCTATGAAGTGTCCTTATCATCACCTTCAGCTGTAAACAAGTGCAAGGAGTCTGTGCTTTGGGATGGTATCAACTTACTGTCAATGATTCTCAAAAGTGTTCTCCCAGCAACTCTTTTACACCATTCTGGAGCAGAAAGTTATAAAGTAAAAAGAAGAAGGCCTAAACACAACTGAAAGAGAGGAAATGAAAAGATAGAATCTACACTGGGAGATGTGCAACCCTTTTCCATTGATGTTGAAGGGGGAGGAAAAGTAAGCAGAGGAATAAAAACACTTTTCAGAATGAAAGGGGGACGAATTCTTGGAGGAAGTATTGGAGTATTGGTGGATGTGTTGCCATCAATGCGAAATGGGGAGACTATTGGAAATATTGTCATTGATGGAAAAGGACCAGAAAGGAGTCACACAAGAATTATCATTGATGGAAAAGGAGCAGAGAAGCAGTGGTTATAAGGTAAAGGAGAAAATCAGGCAATATGCAGCAATGGGAAACAGAGAGGTAAAATAGCAACCATAGAAGTATAAACTAAAGCAGAGAGAAGAAAAAAAAGGAAAAGGAGAAGCATGGAGAAGATTTAGTGTGATTACTTAAGTCAAAGAAGAATAAAAAAAATAAAGACAGTAGAGGCAATGAATGTAGCACAGGCAGCGAATGGAGCATAGACAACAAAGAGGCAGAGATAGAAAATGCAACACAAGTAGCAAAGGGAGCAGAGACAATAAAGAGGTAGAGACAACAGAGGCAACGAATGCAGCATAGGCAGTGAATGGAGCAGAGAAAACAAAGAGGCAGAGACAACTCAAGGCAATAGGATTTTCTAGACACAACGATGACCAGATATCATGCACATAACAGAAGCAGGAAGAGGCAACAGACGAGGGGAAGAGGTGAGAGTGGTGAGAGCCGAGAGGCAGAGGCGAGATCAGTAAGAGCCAGAGTCACAGAGTGGGATAGTGTAAAGAAATGAAAATTCAACTAAGGCAGAGAATTCTTTGAAGAATTCCAAGGGAGGTGAATGGACGGTCAGGACTAGATTGGAAAATTAAAGGTGAGAGATCGACGGTGGAGATCAAAATGTGTCAGGATCGAGGTTGAAAATCACAAAGTTTAAGAGTTAAGTGTTAAGGAGTTGTATGGTAAGTTAAATCAATTTTGATGCGAAGTAGATCAGGGACACGTGGTGGCACGACGCAATATCGCAAATCACTCGAAATAGAGCTAACCACTAATTTAAACGGTTATAAGTTTTGAACTACGAAGTACAGAATATGACATGGCAGTGACGTAAAGATGACATGGAAGTAACGTAAAGATGATGTAGCAGTGGCGTGGGGATGACATGGTGATGACGTGGCAAGGTGACATGGCGGTGACATGGCAGGGTGACATGGCATGATGACATGGACCTCGCTCGCATACCGAACATCACAGTTCTTAAGGGATAGAAGCAAGGCGACCGCAAGTTAAGTTAAAGTTTTTGTGATGTGAAATAGAGGGACACACGTCGACCATGCGCAACATCGCATCTCGCATGAAATAGGCTGTAACTTCAAGACATCGCAAAGAATGTTATTTTGGTTATGATGTGGTAAGGATCAAACGATGTGATGCGATGAAGGGAATTCACATTTTAGCACCACGCATGAGCGCATATCGTAGATCGCAAAGTTTATGGTTTATCACTATTATTAGGGTGGGAAACCTACGAGCAAGTGTTTGCGATGAATTTTGATTGGTTCAAGGTATCGTGGGACCCAATAGCCCTTGTTCCATATATGTTATATGCTCCATGTTATAAAGTATGTGTTGTTGATCGTTAAACGTATGTACATTATATGTGTGCGTTGTTTGATCGTAAAACATATGTATGTTGATAAAACTCGGATTTGTAATCCATTGCGTGTATAAAGGGAGTGTTATGTGGGCCACATTCCACAGGTAACAAAGGAATGCCATGAACACATAAAAAAGGAATGCCATGAACACATAACAAAGGAATAGGAACTCATGCATAATAGTGTTGCAATAGTAAGGCAGATGAAAAGGCTGACCGCAGATGAAAAGACACAGGTTACAGAAGAAACAAGGTAGTTATGCAGCAAATCTAGAATAAAATGGCAGAAACAGAAAAGACACAAGGACAACAAGCAGAAGAGGTGAAATGCACAACAAAGCGAAAAAACTGATGGGCTAAGTAAATAATTGGTTATAACTGAAAAATGTATTATTATTTTTATATTTTTTGTGATACAAAGGCAAGTCTTCGGTAGGCAAAGCAAAACTCCAATGTAATACTGAAATGAGTACATAGTATTGTAACATCGTGAATGCGCTGAGTGAGAAAATGAGAAGTGGAAGGTAGAGAGTCATACCTGTTCATTTCGTATTCCCATATGGAATGAAAACAACTATGAGGTGATCTCTATAAATGATGTTGTTGTAATATGCTTAAAGAGGTAATAGAGTGGAAGAAGAAGAAAGAGCAGATAAAGAAGCCGTGAA
This sequence comes from Pinus albicaulis, assembly GCA_034641835.2. NCBI lineage: Eukaryota > Viridiplantae > Streptophyta > Pinopsida > Pinales > Pinaceae > Pinus > Pinus albicaulis. Next base: position 1,399,870,458 of record CM076578.1, read on the forward strand.
GATCCAGAGATGATTTAAATCAGATATAAAGGCTGGAAGGACAACAATGAAGAAGGAGAAAAACAGAGCTGATATCCATGTAAATCAACATACAATTTTACTGTAGAGTGAGGAAGTTGGTGCTTCCATATCAAGTTGTATCTTGATAGATGTCCAGTTGTAGCTGGTTGAGGTAGGAGCTTCTCATGGGTTGTAGCCTAGAGAAAATACATGGGAGTTGGTTCTTCTATTTCAATTTGTAGCTTGATAGATGCCCAGTTGTAGCTGGTTGAGGTATGAACCTCCTATGCATTGTAGCCTATAGAAAATACATGGGAGTTGGTGCTTCCATTTCAAGTTGTAGCTTCATAGATGTCCAGTTATAGTTGGCTAAGGTAGGAGCCTCCTGTGGGTTGTAGCCTATAGAAAATAGATGGGAGGTGGAGCTTCCTTGCAAGTTGTAGCTTGCAAAATTGAGGTAGTAGCCTCCTATAGGTTGGAGCCTACAAAAAATCAGTGGTGAGAGAGATTTGTAGCTTGCCTTTACATCCAAAAAATAATAAGATGTGATTTTATCCCTTATGGGTTTCCACTTATGTTTGTTGCCTATGTGCATGATGGTTATGTGTTGCTATTATGTATTTAATCTGCTTAATACCTGTTGTTGAGCCCTAAAGATGTCCTTTCCTTTCACCAAATTTCACTTCATTCCATTTTTCCTTTGTCAGTTATAGGATTAAAATATCGATAGGAATGATTAAAATTACTTTAAGAATGCATGCAATGACTAACTTACTAAAATTTTGTGGTTTTGTTGTCATAGTGATTTTTGATCAAAATTAGCTACAAAATGCAGCCATTCTGTAGCTAATCACATATTCCGCAGCCATATTTATGTTCACACAGGTTATAGGTGTCATTTCAAGAAAAAATGCATATGGTTAAATTCCAGAACTCTCCTACATCATTCCTTGCCCTCTACGAAGTCTGAGCAAAAATCTGCAAGTGGTTATGCACGTGGAGGAAGCCAGAACTAAGGTAGACTTCTACAAGGACAAGGACTCTGCAGATGTCTTCAGCAAAGTATGAGTCCTCAACAAGAGTTCTAATTCAATTTTGATTGAAAAAGACACCTATGCCTATTTCTACTCAATGACAGTTATGTATTTTGCTTATAAGAATAACTCGGTCAACCGAGAGACAATTAGTTAGTTGATGCTTTGTTGTTAGTTCTCAAAGACTATGATACTCTGTTTCTGAGAATTTTTTTCTTTAATGAAAGAAGTAAAACTTTGATGCATGATCTGAAGCAATTTTGAGGAGTTAAGGATTCATGTGCTAATCTGATGGTAGAGGGCCCCTACTGTCCGAAAGGCTTGTGCATATTTTTTTTTATATAAGTAACTTTAGCTTTGTTTCGTTATTAATCTAGGCAGTTTTCTGAGCATCATGTTTTATGTTTACTTACATCGAATATTTCTATCAAGCTTGTTCTCATGAACTGCTCCAATATATCACTAACACGTGAATGAGATAGAGCTGTAGTATTTTAGAGGTTAATTTCATTTTAGTTCAGTTTTGTTCATTGTATTTCAAGTTTTATTAGTTAATAGCATTCTAGTCCTGTTAATTAGATTTAAAAGACCCTCATTATTTTACAAGCTGCTCTTGTTCTTAATCTCTTCTAACACATCATTATCATATGGACAAGAATTAGTTATATCATTTTGGGTTCTTGACTGTTCTGCAATTTCTCATAATTTTACAAACAACCTTTTTCCAAAGCTATTCCAAGAGATCTCTAACCCTTGAATAAGGCTTAATAGTAACATTTTGAGTGGAAGAATGGGTTAATTTTAGTGTCATAATTCATTTTAGCATAAGGGTTCCTTACTATGTTGCAGATAATCTTTTCTCAAAATGTTCCAACAAATTTCTAACTATGGATGAGATTTTTTCTGTGATATTGTAAGTTGTTGTTTACTATAGAGAACTTCACTACATCAAACTTATCCTTTTCTCAAGTTGTTCCAACATACCTCTAATGAAATGAATTGGACTGAGTTTAATGTTATGAGTTATTTTTCTTGTCAAGCTTTACAATCTGAGGATTAGCATTTTCTATTCTTAAGTGCCATACATAGTTTAGAGTAGGTTTTGTTCTGTTTTAGTGTGATCAATAAATTCTCTTTGCCAACAATTTAGTTCTTTTCCTCTTAGCATAAAAACAAAAAACCAAAAACACTAGAAAAACACTAAACACAACGAAGAAGGAAGAAGATACCTAGGCACATATAATGCACTTCACTTCAACAGTTTACTAGCCCTGGTTGACAATTTATGACATCAATTTAGGAGCACTAAGTTGAGTAGACATTTTGACGTCGTTGCCGGGGAAGTGTAACTAGGTAGCCTTGTTTCTTACCTCCCAAAAACAATGATATGCATAGAGAAAAGACTCAAGGGGTAGATTCATAAGAAGCAGAAGATTGATTCCTAGAACACCACTTGTTTCACCAAGACCAAGAGGCAACACACCTCCAACTCAAACCCAAATCCCATACTTTACTGATCATAGAATTCCAGAAGACTTAAGATCAGATATTCCATCAGAAAGACCTTCCACTTCATCCACTGAACCTGTCTTAGAAGAAGATTCAAGAATCCCTGCTAGGGACATAAAATTTTCTACTTCCACATAAGATTCAACTATGGCAGAAGAAGGGGGAGGAGGATTCTTTAATGGAGAACATACACTATTTGGAGGGGGTAGAGGTAGAGGTGCAGAAGGAGAAGGAGGTAGAGGTGCAGAAGGAGAAGGAGGTAGAGGTGAAGAAGGAGGCAGAGGAAGAGGTAGAAGGGAAATGAGAAGCTCTTTTGGGTTTCCTATAGTAGATGAAGAAACCAATGCAACTATGAAAAAATTTTCACCTTCTATCCTTCCAAACTTCTATGGAATCAAAAGTGAAGATCCTAAAACCTTTCTATTTGAATTTGAAGTCCTATGTAGAACCTATGATTACTTACAAGACGCCCAAAAACTTAAACTATTCCCTTCAACATTGAAAGGAGCAGCATTAAAATGGTTTATGAGTTTGATCAACAGTTTTATTAGGACATGGGAAGACATGAAACATGCATTTCTAGAGAGGTATTTGGATTACTGTATGCCAGTCAACCATAAGGAGGAAGTGTTTAAAATGTTACAAAAAGAGGATGAAAATTTGGAAGATTTGTTGGAGAGGTTTAACTATAACATCAAAAGAGAAAAAATGGAAAACTTAGACTAAGATACTTTGAAAGCTCTCTTGTTGAAGACAATTAGGGATGAATGGCTAGATATCCTTAATATGATGGGAAAAGGGGACATATCTCAGCTCACATTACCTAAAATAGCTGAATTATGTATCAACCTTTCAAGAGGGAAATCTAAAACTATAAAAGGACCAAGAGACCCTACTCTTGCAAGGGCAAGTAAGTCTACTTCTGGGACAGTAAGTAGGGCAGAAATAGGACATATGCTTGATGAATTCAAATCTTACATTTTAGGGAGTCTTAGTGAAAAAATCGACACCCTTAAATTACAAAACAAGCAAAAAGCTAAATTGGATGCTTTAGCAATCTTTTGTCCCAAATGTAGAAAGAAGCATGCATTAAGAGAGTGCCCTTTGGATGAAAAAATAGTAGAGACTTGTGTAATTTGTTCAAAAAAGCATGAGACCAAGTGTTGTCCTTCACTTCCTGGTCTTAAAGCTGTATTTCAAGAAGAAACCCCTACAAATTCCAAGGACCTCAACCACAAGGATTCCATGATCAACTATATAATCAACCCCCACCAAATTGGAATTATTGGCAAAAAACTTGGCCCCAATTTTAAAATCAATCTCAAACTTGGGCACAAGGAGCACAAAATCCTTATGGAAGATACTCTTAGTACTATCAATATCCACCATCTTATCCACCATATCCAAATTTCCCTCCTCAAAAAAATCCTCAACAAAATCCTCAAAATCCACAACATCAAAATCCACCACTTCCATTACCATTTCCTTAGAAAGAGAATCAGTTACCTGCCCAACCCATACCAAACCCCAACAATAAAAATCCTCAGAACACATACATGATACAAGTCCAACAGTTTCCAACCTATTTGATTACTCCTTTAGACCTTAATGATGTTCAACTTAGTTCTGGAAGAATACTTGAAAAGAAGAAACCTTCTGTGATCATACAAGAGCAAAACAACTCCGAGGAAGATTCTCTACGAGTAAATAAAAGTCTTGAAGAGAACACATCTTTTCAAGACCCAAACATTGAAAAATAAAAACAAAAAGAACCAATAATTTCAACTCCTATATTAGAGCATCCATCAACATCCACCTCTACACCTCCCTTTCTAGAAAGATTACAAATTGATAGGGGTGTAAAAAAACAAATTATGGTGCCTGATTATGATTTCCTAGATGAGCTAAAGAATGCTTGTATTAAGATCCCATTATTACAAGCCATCAAGGAAATTCCAATCTTAACAAAGGCAATAAAGGAGTTGAGCATGAAAAAAATAGGAAAAAGAATCAAAGAGACAAAGAAAATTCAACTGGCAGGAAAAATAGCAGACATCATGATGGGTAAGATTTCTATTCCAAAGTATCTAGACCCAGGAAATCCAGTTGTTAAAATACACATCAATGGAACTGAGATCCAAAACACACTTATTGATTTAGGAGCAACAATCAATATCATGAGTAGACAAATCATAGATAAACTAAAACTTCATAATATTCTTTTTACGCCCACATTGTTACAATTAACAGACAGATCTGTGATCAAACCTGATGGGGTAATAGAAGACATTATAGTGTCCCTAGATTCTTGGGAGTATCCTGTGGATTTTATGATCCTATTCCTAAAAATAATCTAGGAGGACATCCAATTATATTAGGAAGACCTTGGTTAGTTACAGCTGATGCTTTCATTAGCTGTAGATCCGGTGATATGTACATCTCTGATGGTAGTTCAACCAAGAAATTTACCTTGTATCCTCCAGTGAAAAAAATTACAGAATTATATGATGCTCAATGGATTGAGGATGAAGAAGACATACAACCTCTCTTCAAAATTTCAGAAATTAGTGAAGATAGCCAGATTCTAAATACCTTATAAAACTTTAAATCCTCTTTGGAATAAAAACATGAACAATTTCAAGAAAAATCCAACATTGAGTTTTTATCATCAAGACAGATGTCTCTTTACTCCATGGATAAATTTGGCAGCTCTACAATTGAGATATTTCCAGGTAAAATTTTAAACATAAAAAAGAACCTAGAGAAATCTCAACAAGTAAAGCTAGTCAAGACATTACAGAGACATTCTTCTGCATATGCATGGGAGTACACTGATATGAAAGGGATAAGCCCTAAGACTTGCACTCATCATATCTACATAGAGGAAAATTGTAAACCAATCAGACAACCTTAGAGACGGATGAATCCAAATCTTAGGGAGATTGTTAAAGAAGAATTGCAGAAATTGTTAAATGTCAACTTTATCTATCCCATTTCAGATAGTCAGTGGGTTTCTCCTTTGGTAATTGTGCCAAAGAAAAATGGTAAATGGAGGGTATGTATTGACTACCGGGAATTAAACAAAGCTACTCCTAAAGATCATTTTCCCCTACCTTTCATAGATCAGGTGTTAGATACATTAGCTGGCAAAAAGTACTTCTCATTTTTAGATGGGTTTAGTGGTTATAACCAAATTCAAGTAGCACTTGAAGATCAAGACAAAACCACATTTACCTGTCCTTGGGGTACCTATGCTTACCGATTATTGCCATTTGGACTATGCAATGCACCTGCAACATTTCAAAGGGCAGTACTAGGAATCTTTTCAGATCTAATACATGATTGTGTAGAGGTATATATGGATGATTTCACAGTATATGGAAACACATTTGAAGAAGCCTTAGCAAACTTGGAAAAAGTTTTAAAGAGATGTAAAGAATCAAATCTTTCACTAAGTCATGAGAAGTGTTTTATGATGTTTACTGAAGGAATTTTTTTGGGGCATCACATTTCAGGGGATGGGATTAGAGTTGATGAGTCAAAAGTTGAAGTCATCTCTAACTTATCTGTTCCAAGTTGTCAAAAACATGTTAGGATTTTTCTAGGATTTACAGGATATTATCGAAGGTTTATAGAAAACTTCACCGAGATAGCATCTCCACTTTTCAAATTACTTACCAAGGACTGTGAATTCAAATGGAATCCTAATTTCCAGTTAGCCTTTGAAACCCTGAAAACAAAAATCTCTGAAGCACCTATTTTAAGGGGACCTAATTGGAAGTTACCATTTCATATTTCAACAGATGCCTCAGATACAAATTTAGGAGCTGTATTGGGACAAAAAGACCTGATTCCTTATGCCATCTACTACACAAGTAAAAATTTGACCCCTTCGGAGTTAAATTATACTGTAACTAAGAAAAATGTCTTAGCTGTTTTTCATGCCATAAATAAATTCAGACACTATATAACAGGCTATGAAACTTTTGTTCACACATATCACTCTGCAATTAAATATCTAATGAACAAATCAATTACTAATGGCAGAGTCATAAGATGGTTATTGCTTTTATAGGAATTCAACATTACCATTCTAGATAGGCCTGGAAAACAAAATACCGTAGCTAATTTCCTATCTAGACTCCAAAACATTAAATACAACACTCCAGTTGAAGATCAATTCCCCGATGAATATCTTTTTGCAATTTCTACTCAAACTCCTTGGTTTGCTGACATTGCTAATTATCTAGTTTCAGGGAAATTTCCTTCAATAATGAATGCAAGAGACAAAAGAAAGATCATTTATGACAGTGAAAAATATTCATGGGTTGCTAATGAGTTATACAAAATAGGTCCAAAATTTATCACTAGGAGATGTGTTCGAGAAGATGAGATGCCTAAGATCCTCAAAGCATGTCATGATGAACCTTGTGGTGGAAAATTTGCTGATAAAAGGACAACTTATAAGATCCTTCATTTGGGATATTATTGGCCATCCCTTTTTAAAGATGCTAAAGAGTATGTAAAAAGGTGTGACAGTTGTCAAAGGGTAGGGAAACCTTCCCCTTCAGGTGAAATGCCATTGCAACCTCAGGTACATATTGAACCTTTTGAGAAATGGGCTTTAGATTTTGTAGGACCTAGTAGTCCTCCATCAAGACAAAAGAAATATATATATTAGTTTTCACTGATTATGTTACCAAATGGGTAGAGGCCAAGCCATTACTTTCTGCTACTAAAGCATCTGTAGTTAATTTTCTTTTTGAGGATATTTTTACTCGTTTTGGTGTCCCAAGAGAAATTGTTACAAATCAAGGAGCTCAATTCACATCAAGGCTAGTGGAAAAAATGATGGAGAGGTACAAAATCAGACACAAAAAATATACTCCCTATCATCCACAAGAAAATGGTCAAGTGGAATCTACTAATAAGGTCATTGAAGGGATCCTAAAAAATATTGTTAATTTACATAGAAGAGATTGGGAAAATAGGCTTCCTGAAGCCTTGTGGGCCTATAGAACTACATGGAGAAGCACAACAGGTCATACTCCTTATGAACTTGTTTATGGAAAACAAGTCTTGTTTCCCATAGAGTTTCAGATTCAAACTTTTAAAATGGCGGTCCAGCTAGGACTTGATCTAACAGAAGCACAAAAGCATAGATTGGAGCAGATTAATGAATTGGATGAGATCATACAGGATGCAGTCCAGAGAACAAATATAGTCCAACAGCAAAGGACTAGATGGTGTTGAGCCCCAAAGATGTCCTTCTTTTCCACCACATTTCACTTCATTTCCTTTGTCCCTCATCAATTACAGGCTTAAATGATCAATATGATTGATTAGGATTACTTCAAGAATGTATATAATGACTAACTTGATATGTTTTCATGATTTTGTTGTTGTAGTAATTTTTGACTGGACTCGGCTACAGAACGCAGGCATTCTGTAGCCAATCGTCTGTTCTGCAGCTATCTTCATGTTTACGTAGGTTACAGGTGTCACTTCAAGAAAAAACACATATGGTCATATTCCAAATCACTCCCCCATCATTCCTTGCTCCCTACAAAGTCTGAGCGGAATTCTACAGGTGGTTATGCACGTGGGAAACCAAAACTAGGAGATAGACTTCTAATAGGACAAGGACTGTACAGATGTCCTTAATCATAGTACGAGACCACCATCAGAGTTCTAGTTTGATTTTAGTTTGGAAAGACATTTATTCCTGTTTTATCTCAAAGAAAGTTATGTAATTTTGTTATAATTATGACTCGGGAGACCGAGAAATGGCTGGGTTAGATTTTGTTTTGTTGCTAGATCTCAAAAGACCGTAATACTCTGTTTTCGGAAGAATTTCTCCTTTAATGAAAGAAGCATCACTTTATTGCAAGAGATGAGTTAATCTTGAGTAGATTTGCGTGCTGATCGGGTGGTAGATGGCCCCTGCTACCAGAGAAGCTTTGTTCATATTGTTTAGATAAGTAACTTAGCCTTGTTTCATTCCTAGTTTAATCAATTTTCTGAACGTTGTGTTTTTTATACTTACTTGTAGTGGATGCCACAGTTAGTCCTATCCTTACAAACTATTCCAAAATACCACTAACATTGGATGGGATATAACTGTAGTATTTTAGGAGTTAGTTGCATTTTCTTGAACTTTATGTTTTTGTGCTCAATGACATCAGTTGTTACAGCTAGTCTTGTTCTTATTAATCTCTTCCAAAATATCACTAACTTTGGATGAGACATAGCTGTGGTGTTTTAGATCTTTGTTGTTTTTCATTGAATTTTATGCTTTTATGCTCATTTACATAATATGTTGCAGCCAGTCCTATTCTATAAATTATTCCAAAAAACCACTAATTTCGAATGAGACAGAGCTGAAACATTTCATAGAATTAGTTGCATTTTAGTTTAGTTGTAGTAATCCGGAGGTAGATGTTACTCAAGTTTAATTCTGTCACTATATTTCAAGTTTGATAATGGCACTCTAGCTCAACTCTGTTCATCGTATTTCAAGTTAGATTAGTGGCATTCTAGCTCAGTTCCAGTTCACTGTATTTCAAGTTAGGTCACTTTGTTTCAAGTTTGATCAATTGCATTCTAGTTCAGTGTTATCCATTGAGTTATATCAACTGTCAAAATTAGACTTCACGGCCTTCATTGTTTACAAACTACTCTTGTTCTGACTTTCTATTAATGCATCATTATATGGACGGGAATTAGTGATATTAGTTTAAGGCCTTGATTTCTCTGCAATCTTTTGCAATTTCACAAATAAGCCTCTTCCCAAAAATTATTCTAAAAAAAATCTTTAACTTTTGAATAAGGCTTAGTAATGACAAGTTGAGCTGCAGAATGGATTACTCTTAGCATTACAAGTAAATTTAGAGTAGAAATCTTATTGTGCTACAAATAGTATTTTCTAATTGTGTTCCAATAAACCTCTAGCCATGGATGAGATTCTGTGTAATATTGTAAGATGATTGTTTACTTAGGAGAACCTCATTTGCACTAAAGTTGTCCTTTTCTCAAGCTATTACAACATACTTCTAATGAATGATTTGGATGAGTTCATGTTATGAGTTATTGAGTTCATGTTGTGATTTTTTTCCTTGCTATGAGTCATTATCAAGCTTTGCATTTTCTGTTCTTTAGTGCCATACAGAGTTTAGAATAGGTTTTGCTCTATTTTAAACAACTTCTCTTTGTCAAAACTTAGTTCTTTTCCTTTCCAACATAAAACCATAAAACCAAAAACATCAGAAAAACACTAAACAAAATGTAGTGAGAAACAGATACCTAGGCACATATAGTGCACCTCACTTCAGCAGTTTACTAACCCTGGTTGACAATTTATGACCTCAATTTAGGAACACTAAGTTGAGCACTACATTTTGGCGCCGTTGCCGGGGAAGTGAAAACTAGGTAGCTTTGTTTCTTACCTCCAAAAAACAATGACATGCGTAGAGAAAGAGACTCAAGGGGTAGATTTATAAGAAGCAGAAGCTTGATTTCTAGAACACCACTTGTTTCACCAAGACCAAGAGCTAGCACACCTTCAACTCAAACCTACATTCCATCCTTTACTGATCCTATATTTCCAGAGGATTTAAGATTAGATATTCCATCAGAAAGACCTTCCACTTTACCCACTGAACCTGTCTTAGAAGAAGATTCAGGAACCCCTGCTAGGGACTTAAACCTTTCAACTTCCACAGAAGAATCAACTATGGTAGAAGAAGGGGGAGGAGGAGTTTTTAATGGAGAACACACACTATTTGGAGGGGGTAGAGGTAGAGGTAGAGGAGAAGGAGGTAGAGGTGTAGAAGGAGAAGGAGGCAGAGGAAGAGGTATAAGAGAGATGGGAAGCTCTTTTGGGTTTCCTATAATAGATGAAGAAACCAATACAACTATGAAAAACATTTCACCCTCTGTCCTTCCAAACTTTTATGGACTTAAAACTAAAGATCCTGAAACCTTCCTATTTGAATTTGAAGTCCTGTGTAGAACTTATGACTACTTACAAGATGCTCAAAAACTTAAACTATTTCCTTCAACATTGAAAGGAGAAGCATTGAAGTGGTTTATGAGTTTGATCAACAGTTCTATTAGGACATGGGAAGACATGAAACAAGCATTTCTAGAGCGGTATTTGGATTAATGTATGCCAGTCAACCATAAGGAGGAAGTGTTTAAAATGCTACAAAAAGAAGATGAAAATTTGGAAGATTTATTGGAGAGATTTCACTACAACATCAAAAGAGAAAAAATGGAAAACTTAGATCAAGACACCTTGAAAGCTCTCTTGTTGAAGACAATAAGGGTTGAATGGTTAGATATCCTTAACATGATGGGAAAAGGGGATATATCTCAACTTACATTACCTGAAATAGCTGAATTATGTATCAAAATTTCAAGAGGGAAATATAAAACTGTAAAAGGACCAAGAGACCCCGCTCTTGCAAGGGCAAGTAAGTCTGCTTCTGGGACAGTAAGTAGGGCAGAAATAGGACATATGCTTGATGAGTTCAAATCTGATATCTTGGGGAGTCTTAGTGAGAAAATAGACACCCTTAAGTTACAAAACAAGCAAAAAGCTGAATCTGATGCCTTAGCAATCTTTTGTCCCAAATGTAGAAAGAAACATGCCTTGAGAGAGTGCCCTTTGGATGAAAAAGTAGTAGAGACCTGTGTAGTTTGTTCAGAAAAACATGAGACCAAGAGTTTTCCTTCACTTCCTGGTCTTAAAGCTGTCTTTCAAGAAGATACTCCTACAAGTTCCACATAATCTCTCAAATTTGTCTCCAGGAGGCCTTGGTAAGGACCTCAAACATAAGGATTTCATGATCAGTTGTATAATCAACCCCCACCAAATTGGAATTCTTGGCAGCGACCTTGGCCCCAATTTCAAAATCAATCACAAACTTGGGCACAAGGAGCACAAAATCCCTATGGAAGATACTCTCAGTATTACCAATATCCACCATCCTATCCACCATATCCACATTTCACTCCTCAACAAAATTTTCAACAAAATCCTCAAAATCCACAACATCAAAATCAACCACTTCCATTACCATTTCCTTAGAAAACAAATCAGTCGCCTGCCCAACCCATACCAAATCCCAACAATAAAAATCCTCAGAACACATACATGATAGAAGGCCAACAGTTTCCAAATTATTTGATCACTCCTTTAGACCTTAGTGATGTTCAACTTAGGTCTGGAAGAATACTTGAAAAGAGGAAACCTTTTGTAATCATTCAGGAGCAAGACAATTTTGAGGAAGATTCTCTACGTGTAAATAAAAGTCTCAAAGAGAACACAACTTTCCAAGACTCAAACATTGAAAAATCAAAACAGAAAGAACCAATAATTTCAACTCCTATATTAGAGTAGCCATCAACATCCACTTCTACACCTCCCTTTCCAGAAAGATTACAAATTGATAAGGGTGTAGAAAAAAAATTATGGTGCCTAATTATGATTTCCTAGATGAGCTGAGAAATGTTTGTTTAAGATCCCATTATTGCAAACTATCACGGAAATTCCAATCTTAGCAAAGACAATAAAGGAGTTGAGCATGAAGAAAACAAGAAAAAGAATAAGAGAGACAAAGAAAATTCAACTGGCAGGAAAAATAGCAGATATCGTGATGGGTAAGATTGCTATTTCAAAGTATCTAGACCCAGGAAATCCAGTTGTTAAAATTCACATCAATGGAATTGAGATCCAAAACACACTTATTGATTTAGGAGCAACAATCAATATTATGAGTAGACAAATCATGGATAAACTGAAACTTCCTAATCTTATTTTTACACCCACATTATTACAATTAGCAGATAGATATATGATCAAACATGATGGGGTAATAGAAGACATTCCAGTGTCCTTAGACTCTTGGGGGCATCCTATGGATTTTATGATCCTAACTCCTAAGAATAATCTAGGAGGACACCCTATTATATTAGGAAGACCTTGGTTAGCTATAGTTGATGCTTTCATTAGTTGTAGATCCGGTGATATGTACATCTCTGATGGTAGTTCAACTAATAAATTCACTTTGTATCCTCCAGCAAGGACAATTACAGACTTATATGATACTCAATGGATAGAAGATGAAGAAGACTTACAACCTCTCTTCACAATTTCAGAAATTAGTGAAGATAGCCGGATAAATACCTTAGAAAAAATTTTGGATATATAGGAATGAACAACAGAAAAAATTTCAAAGAGAAAAATCAGAATTGAGTTGTAACCATGTGAGATGTCTCTTTACTCCATGGATAAATTTGGCAACTCTAGAATTGAGAATTTCTAGGAGCAAAACTTTAAACATAAACAAGAACCTAGAGAAATCTCAACAAGAAAAGCTATTCAAGATATTACAGAGACATTCTTCTTCATATGCATGGGATTACATTGATATGAAAGGGATAAGCCCTAAGACTTGCACTCATCACATCTACATAGAGGAAAATTGTAAACCAATCAGACAACCTCAGAGACAGATGAATCCAAATCTTAGGGAGATTGTTAAAGAATAATTGCAGAAACTGTTAAATGTCAACTTTATCTATCCCATTTTAGATAGTCAGTGGGTTTCTCCTTTGGTAATTGTGCAAAAGGAAAATGGTAAATGGAGGGTATGTATTGACTACCGGGAATTAAACAAAGCTACTCTTAAAGATCATTTTCCCATACCTTTCATAGATCAGGTGTTAGATACATTAGCTGGAAAAAAGTACTTCTCATTTTTAGATGAGTTTAGTGGTTATAATCAAATTCAAGTAACGTTGGAAGATCTGGCTAGAAACCACATTTGTTGTCCAATGGGTACCTTCTTAATAACTCGTGGCTGCCATTTTGGACTGTCTTCAATGTAACAACATTTCAAAGGAAGATGCCTAGGAATCTTTTCGAGATCTAACCGGTGTGTAGAGGTATATATGGATGATCTCATAGTTTATGGAAACACATTTGAAGAAGCCTTGGTAAACTTGGAAAATGTCTTAAAAAGATGTAAAGAAGAAAATCTTTTACTTAGTCATGAGAAGTGTTTTATGATGTTTATTGAAGGAATTGTTTTAGGACATCACATTTCGGGGGATGGGATTAGAGTTGATGAGTCAAAAGTTGAAGTCATCTCTAAATTATCTATTCCAAGTTGTCAAAAAGATGTTAGGATTTTTCTAGGATTTACAGGATATTATCGAAGATTTATAGAAAACTTCACCAAAGGACAACATCTCCGGTTTTCAAATTTCCTTTGCAGGAAGCTGACGAATTCAAGTGGGATCCCATAATTTTCAGGTTCGCCTTTGAGACATGAAAACACAAAAATCTGCGAAGCACCTATTTTAAGGGGACCCTAGCGTTACCTTTTCATATTTCAGCAGTTTTCAGTCTGACTCTAAGTAGTATTGGGACAAGACACAGTTCCTTTTGCCATCTACTATGCAGGTAAAAAATTTGAATAACTTGAGACAAACTATCTTATGGCCAAAAATATTTTTTGGTATTTGTTCATGCCATAAAAAATTTTAGACACTATAAGGCAAACTTTTGTTCATAGATCACTCATAATTAGATATCTAATGAACAAATCAATTATTAGCTGGATATTAAGATTGTTGTTACCAAAATTCAACACAACTAGATGAGCCTGGAAAGTAAAGAAAATACCATCTCTTCTATCGACTTAGAAACATCATGAACAATACGGTTGAAGATCAATTTCCTGATGAATATCTTTTTGCAATTTCTACTCAGACTCCTTGGTTTGCTGACATTGCTAATTATTTAGTTTTAGGGAATTTTCCTTCAATAATGAATGCAAGAAACAAAAGGAAAATCATTTATGACAGTGCAAAATATTCATGGGTTGCTAATGAGTTGTACAAGACAGGTCCAGATTTTTTCATTAGGAGATATGTTCGGGAAGATGAGATGCCTGAGATTCTCAAAGCATGTCATGCTGAACCTTGTGGCAGACACTTTTCTAATAATAGGACAGCTTATAAGGTCCTTTATTTAGGATACTATTGGCCATCCCTTTTTAAATATGCTAAAGAGTATGCCAAAAGGTGTGACAGTTTCCAAAGGGTAGGGAAACCTTCTACTTCAGGTGAGATGCCATTACAACCTCAGGTACTTATCGAACCTTTTGAAAAATGGTCTTTTGATTTTGTAGGACCTATTAGTCCTCCATCAAAGCAAAATAAATATATATTATTTTGCATTTATTATGTTACCAAATGGGTAGAGGCCAAGCCATTACTTTCTGCTACTGAAGCATTTGTAGTTAATTTTCTTTTTGAAGATATTTTTACTTGTTTTGGTGTCCCAAGGGAAATTGTTACAGATCAAGGAGCTCAATTTACGTCAAAGCTAGTGGAACAAATGATGGAGAGGTACAAAATCAGACACAGAAAATATACTCCCTATCATCCACAAGCAAATGGTCAAGTGGAATCTACCAATAAAGTCATTGAAGGGAGCCTAACAAAGACTGTCTATTTACATAGAAGAGATTGGGCAGACAGGCTTCCTGAAGCTTTGTAGGCCTATAGAACTACATGGAGAAGCACAACAGGCCATACTCCTTATGAACTTGTTTATGGAAAACAAGTTTTGTTTCCAAGAGAGTTTCAGATTCAGACTTTTAAAATGGCAGTTCAGCTAGGACTTGATCTAATAGAGGCACAAAAGCACAGATTAGAGCAGATTAATGAATTTGGATGAGATCGGACAAGATGCGGTTCAGAAAAACAAGTATAGTCCAATGGCAAAGGACTAGATGGCATGACAAGTACATCAAGGAAAAGAAGTTCAAAGAAGGTGACTGGGCTCTCTTGTTTGATTCAAAGTTCAAGGATTTTCAAGGTAAATTCCAAACACATTGGCTTGGGCCATATGAAATTATAAGAATTTTTGACAATGGAGCAATAAAAATCAGGACAATAGATGAAGAAGAGGTCACTTTTCTTGTGAATGGGCATAGATTGAAGCTGTATCACAAGCCACTTTCAAGAGAAGAATTTGTCAAGAGATTCCAGGAAAACAGTGATATGAAGTTAATGAAGATGAATTTTTCTTCTTCATCAACTTAATTGAATTTTCTGAAGTCAGATATTTGAAAAAATAAAATAAAATTTATAAACATGAAAACTAATCTCTGATTAGCATGTTTATACAGAAAAGATAGAGTGAAAATCAGAATCTTTCTGACACTTTGGCTTTTCAAGTTTGTTTTTTTTTTTTTCTCTGCAAACAACTATCATAAAATCATAAGTGATTCACATCCCACTTATGATCCATTTCACTCCATTCTTCCATACTCCATTTAATTTCATTCATCCATACTTCATTCATTTCATTCAATGGTCCACCTCATTTCCATCTCAGAGTTTTAAGATTGATTTCTTTCTGCAATTGAATAATACATATCAGAAGCTGCAGGTCACTTTTTCACTCCACTTCATAATTTTGATCCGTTTTCACTTCATTCATAACTCCATCACACCATATTTCATTATCCATTTTTAACTCATTTCATACAACATTCCATTCATGCTTCAAACCATTCCATTCCATGTTTCAAGATTTCTACAGGTACATTCTGCAATCAGTCAGACATTCTGCAGCCAGAGATCCTGAAGGTACTATCTAGTAATCACTTTATTTGGCAGCAAATTGATCCTGCATATCCAAGACAACAAGAAAAATCAAAGGAGTTATGAGGACTAAATATCAATTATTTCCAAATGAGGACAAGGCATATCAAAACCACAAAAATAAAAGGAAAAGCAAAGGTAAAAGTTATGAAATTATTATGATGATAGATCATGAAAATTTTAGCGTAGTTAAGTCATGTATGATTCAAAAAGTAATTTTGCTTAGTCGTGTTGATCATGCCTATTAAATCCATCATAAAAACTTCGGATAAAATCCCTTCCACTCCGCTATTTCAAATCATCATTTAAAACTTGACGGTTAAGTACAAAAGTGACCTAATCAGTCATGTCATTAGGCCAAGAGCATTCAATGATGATTTTGAATTGCTTACGAAATATCTCCGTGGTCTTTTCTTCCGTGATAGCTTTCAACTCATTAATCCATGTGAATCATCCTCACCGCATTATACTCATTTCATAACTACTCCATATCATTTCTTTCCGCAGCCAATACTTAGCCATTTCGGTCTGTAAAACAGAGGAAACATCTTTGGGGCAGAAACATCTCTTTAACAGCCATTTTCACCGTAAGCAGAGGAGAAGTAATTTGAAGGTTGGGAAAGAGAAGCTATGGGTCTCATAGTGAGGACCAAACCAGTTGGAGCCAAGTACTTGGAGGGTTATCCACAAATCAAAGAAATGCTACAGCAGGCTGGGTGGTTGCAATTTTTGGAGAAATTTAGTGGTTTTCAAAAAGAGGTGACTAAAACATTTGCACAGTCCTTCAATGGAGCAGAGGTCGAAATAGGAGATATTAAATTCACTGTTACAGAGGCTTTCATTGCAGAAGCAACAGAATTACCCAGGCAAGGAGAAAGGTGGTTCAAAAATAGGGAATTTCATAATGAGTCATGGAGGCAAATACTCAAAACTCTAGGTATGGATGTTTCCATTTTTAAGAAAGGTATCCCTAGCTCGGCACTGAAGAATAAATGGAGGAATTGGTTGCTCATTTTGAAAAATTTTATCACTTGTGAAGGAAGATTCGGTACCCTATTTGTTTATCATATTCGGTTAATGATGCATTTCTTAGATGAAGAAATTAATTTTCCTTTTTGCCTACTTCATAGTCTGAAAAGAATGGCCTCAAATGTTAAAAAAAGGGTTCAATTTCTAGAAACAACCTTGTATCACCATGTTTTAGTCAAAATCTTAATTGAACATCATTTGAGATAATTGGGATGAGTTTCTAGTGAGGAATCACTTTGAAGAACCCAAGGAATCTCCACCTGAAAGCAAACCTACTAGAAGAAGCAGGAGAAGGGAAATTTCCAAAGCTGTTGAAGTTGAAACTGGTAAATCATTACACGAGGACAGTGAAGAGATGATTTCTGAGAAATTGGTTCAAATAAATAAGCATCTTAAGAAGGAGAGAATAATAAGAAGATATTCCAAGGACAGAGGAGAAGGGCCATCCCAACCAAGACGGAGCCACAGACTTAGAGGTATACTAAAGAAGAAAGAGGTTAGACAAACATGGATCATAAACATTGAGGATAAAGAAACTCCAGAAATATACCCAGCACAACAACAAATTTACAATTATATTGAGTCATTAGAGAGGAGAGCTTCAGAAAGTAGAGACAGAACTCCTAGCCCACCAGAATCTGAAATTGATGTGCTAAGAAGAGATAAGTATGAGTTAGATGTACTCAATAGGCATATCAAGAATGAGAATGACATTTTAAAGGAGCAGGTTAAGCTAAAAAGTGATATGAATTCAACTCTGTCTCTACAAATGGAAAAGTTGTACAAGGCTAGTGAAAAATTGAAGAAGAAAAACAAAAAATTAAGCAGGGCACTTACAAATTTGAGATTCAAGTTAGTCATAAGAAAGCCCAAAAGGCCATTGACTATCAGGCAAAGTAGAAGAAGAGGGTTGGATTTCCTAGCAGAGGTCTCAGAGTACATGGATTAGTTGCATGAGGACATGCAAAAGCCTTGCAGTGGGGGTATGTTGAGCCCCAAAGATGTCGTTCTTTTCCACCACATTTCACTTCATTCCCTTTGTCCCTCATCAATTACATACTTAAATTATCAATAGGATTGATTAGGATTACTTCAAGAATGTATATAATGACTAAATTGCTATTTTTTCATGATTTTGTTGTTGTAGTAATTTTTGACTGGACTCGGTTACAGAACGCAGGCATTTTGTAGCCAGTCGTCTGTTCTGCAGCTATCTTCATGTTTACGTAGGTTCCAGGTGTCACTGCAAGGAAAAACACATATGGTTATATTCCACATCACTCCCCCATCATTCCTTGCTCCCTACAAAGTCTGAGCGGAATTCTACAGGTGGTTATGCACGTGGGAAACCAAAACTAGGAGATAGACTTCTAATAGGAAAAGGACTGTACAGATGTCCTTAATCACAGTACGAGACCACCATCAGAGTTCTAGTTTGATTTTAGTTGGGAAAGAAATTTATTCTTGTTTTATCTCAAAGACAGTTATGTAATTTTGTTATAAGTATGACTCGGGAGACCGAGAAACGGCTGGGTTAGATTTTGTTTTGTTGCTAGATCTCAGAAGACCGTAATACTCTGTTTTCGGAAGAATTTCTCCTGTAATGAAATAAGCATCACATTATTGCAAGAGCTGAGTCAATCTTGAGTAGATTTGCTGATCTGGTGGTAGAGGGCCCCTGCTACCAGAGAAGCTTTTTTCATATGGTTTAGATAAGTAACTTAGCCTTGTTTCATTCCTAGTTTAATCAATTTTCTGAACGTTGTGTTTTTTATACTTACTTGCAGTGGATGCCACAGTCAGTCCTATCCTTACAAACTATTCCAAAATACCACTAACATTGGATGGGATATAACTGTAGTATTTTAGGATTTAGTTGCATTTTCTTGAACTTTATGTTTTTGTGCTCAATGACATCAGTTGTTACAGCTAGTCTTGTTCTTATTAATCTCTTCCAAAATATCACTAACTCTGGATGAGACATAGCTGTGGTGTTTTAGAGCTTTGTTGTGTTTCGTTGAATTTTATGCTTTTATGCTCATTTACATAATATGTTGCAGCTAGTCCCGTTCTATAAATTATTCCAAAAAGCCACTAATTCCGAATGAGACAGAGCTAAAACATTTCATAGAATTAGTTGCATTTTAGTTTAGTTGTAGTACTCCAGAGGTAGATGTTACTCTAGTTTAATTCTGTCACTATATTTCAAGTTTGATAATGGCACTCTAGCTCAACTCTGTTCATCGTATTTCAAGTTAGATTAGTGGCATTCTAGCTCAGTTCCAGTTCACTGTATTTCAAGTTAGGTCACTTTGTTTCAAGTTTGATCAATTTCATTCTATTTCAGTGTTATCCATTTAGTTATATCAACTGTCAAAATTAGACTTCACGGCCTTCATTGTTTACAAACTACTCTTGTTCTGACTTTCTATTAATGCATCATTATATGGACAGGAATTAGTGATATTATTTTAAGGCCTTGATTGTTCTGCAATCTTTTGCAATTTCACAAATAAGCCTCTTCCCAAAAACTATTCTAAAAAAAATCTTTAACTTTTGAATAAGGCTTAGTAATGACAAGTTGAGCTGCAGAATGGATTAGTCTTAGCATTACAAGTAAATTTAGAGTAGAAATCCTATTGTTCTACAAATAATATTTTCCAATTGTGTTCCAATAAACCTCTAGCCATGGATGAGATTCTTTGTAATATTGTAAGATGATTGTTTACTTAGGAGAACCTCATTTTCACTAAAGTTGTCCTTTTCTCAATCTATTTTAACATACTTCTAATGAATGAATTGGATGAGTTCATGTTATGAGTTATTGATTTCATGTTGTGATTTGTTTCCTTGCTATGAGTCATTATCAAGCTTTGCATTTTCTGTTCTTTAGTGCCATACACAGTTTAGAATAGGTTTTGCTCTGTTTTAAACAACTTCTCTTTGTCAAAACTTAGTTCTTTTCCTTTCCAACATAAAACCATAAAACCAAAAAATCAGAAAAACATTAAACACAATGTAGTGAGAAACAGATACCTAGGCACATATAGTGCACCTCACTTCAACAGTTTACTAACCCTGGTTGACAATTTATGACCTCAATTTAGGAACACTAAGTTGAGCACTACAGATGGCATGATAAGTACATTAAGGAAAATAAATTCAAAGAAGGTGATTGGGCCCTCTTGTTTGATTCAAAGTTCAAATATTTTTAAGGTAAATTCCAAACACATTCGCTTGGACCATAAGAAATTGTGAATTTTTTGACAATGGAGCAATAAAAATCAGGACAATAGATGAAGAGAAGGTCACTTTTCTTGTAAATTGGCATAGATTGAAGCTATATCATAAGCCACTTTCAAGAGAAGAATTTGTCAAGAGATTCCAAGAGAATAGTGATGTGAAGTTAATGAAGAAGAATCCTTCTTCTTCATCAACTTAATTGTATTTTCTGAAATCAGATGATGAAAAAAAATAAAAAATAAAATAAAAAATAAAAAAAATAAAAAAATAAAGTATAAACATGAAAACTAATCATTGATTAGCATGTTTATACATAAAAGATAAAGTGAAAACCAGAATCCTTCTGACACTTTAGCTTTTCAAAAATTTTCTTTTCCTGCAAACAACTATCATAAAATCATAAGAGCATGCCTACTTTACATATTACATTCCACTTATGATCCATTTCACTTCATCACATCTCAATTCATCCATATTCCATTCACTCCATTCATCCATACTTCATTCATTCCATTTCATGATCCATCTCCTTTTCATTTCAGATTTTCAAAATTGATCTCTTTCTGCAATTGAGTATTACAAATCATAAGTTGCAGGCCACTTTTCATATTTCATTTCACTCCACATTTGTGATCTATTTCATTCCATCATATTCCACTTCGTTCATGCTTCATTCTATTATAGTTCATGATCCATTTTCATATTATACTTAATTTCATCCATATTTCAAATCATTTCATTCCATGTTTCAAAGCTTTCACAGGTACATTCTGCAGCCAGACATTCCGCAGCCAGACATTCTGCAGCCAAACATTCTGCAGCCAGATATTCTGCATCCAAATATCTAGCAACCACGTGTTCAGCAGCGAATTGATCCTGCACACCTATTTCAACAAGAAAAATAAAAAGGATTATGAAGACTAAAAGATCAATGATTTTCAAAGGAAACACCAAGCATATTGAAAAAAAACAAAAAATCAAAAGAAGGGCTAAGGTAAAATTGTTAAATTATTATGATAATAGATTATGAAAGATATAGTATAGTTAAGTTATATGTATGTTTCATAAATTTATTTTTATTATTCGTATTGGTCAAGCCTATCATAAAATCCTTGGACAAAATCCCTTCCATTCTGCCATATCGAATCATCATTTATTAAAATTTAACGGTTAGTACTTGAAGTGACCTATTAGGTCACGTCACTAACCCGAAATATTCAGTGATGATTTTGAAATCCTCATGGGATTTTTCCACAGTATTTTACTCCATGACAGCTCTCAAACTCATTTATTCATGTGATTTACCCTCACCATATTTCACTCATTCCATACCCACTTCATGTCATCTTTCCGTAGCCAATTCCTGTCTGCAAAAATAGAGAAGTCATCTTTAGGGTGAAAATAACCCCCTACAGCCATTTTTACCTTGACTAAGAGAGCAGTGATGGAGCAGTAAATTGAAGTTGAAGAAAGAAGCCATGGGACTTATTGTGAGGTCCGAACTAGTCGGAACCAAATACCTAGAAGGGTACCCAAAAATTAAAGAGATGTTACAGCAGGTCGGATGGCTACAGTTTTTGGAGAAGTTCAATGGTTTTCATAAGGAGGTCACCAAGTCATTTGCCCAGTCATTCAACGGGTCAGAAGTTGAAATAGGTGATTTCAAGTTCATTATCACAGAATCCTTCATAGCAGAAGCAGCAGAATTACCAAGGCAAGGTGAACGATGGTTCAAAAACAAAGAGTTCCACAATGAAGCATAAAGGTAGATGCTAAAAACACCAGGTATGGATATTTCAGTTTTTAAGAAGGGCATTCCTAGCTCAGCATTGAAGAATAAATGGTGAAATATTTTTCTCATTCTGCAAAATTTTATAACTTGTGAAGGAAGGTTTGGTACCCTATATGTTTATCACATTCGACTTATGATGCATTTCCTAGAATAAGAGATAAATTTACCCTTTTTCTTACTTCATAGCCTAAAGAGAATGGCTTCTAATGTCCAAAAGAGGGTTCAGTTCTTGGAAACCACCCTATATCACCATGGCCTAGTTAAAATCTTAATTGAGTATCATTTAAAAAAGGTGGGATATAGTTGGGATGAGTTCCTCTTGAGGAATCATTTTGAAGAACCTAAAGAAACTCCATCTAAAGGAAAAATTGTAAGAAGAAGCAGGAGAGGAAAAATTTCCAAATATGTTGAAATTAAAACTGGTAAATCCATACAAGAAGACAGTGAGGAGATTATCTCTGAAAAATTGGCTGAAATCAAGAAACAAATTAAAAAGGAGAATATAATAAGAAATTATGCTAAGGAGAAAGGTGAGGGACCATCTAAACTAAGAAGACGCCATAGGCTTAGAGGCATATTGAAGAAGACTGGAGTTAAGCAAACAGGAATCATAGATATTGAAGATGAAGAGACACCAACTGAAAGATCTCCTGAGTACCAGTACGAAGAATATCTTGATGAAGGAACTCTGGAGGTAGACCTAGCCCAACAACAAATCTATAATTATGTTGAGTCATTAGAAAAGAGAGCCTTAGAAAACAGAGGAAGAACTCCTAGCCCATAAGAATTTTAAATTGAAGTGCTGAGAAGAGATAAATATGAATTGGAAATACTTAATAGGCATATAAAAATGAAAATGAAATTTTAAGGGAGCAAGTCAAGCTGAAAAGTGATATGAGCACAACTCTCTCTCTGCAAATGGAAAAATTGTACAAGGCTAGTGAGAAGTTGAAGAAGAAAAACAAAAAGTTGAGCAGGGAACTTATAAATCTGAGGTTCAAATTGGTCATAAGGAAGCCTAGGATGCCATTGAACACCAAGCAAAGCAGAAAAAGGAAGTTATATGTCCTAGCAAAAGTTTCAGAATACATGGATTGATTGCATGAGGACATGCAAAAGCTTTGCAGTGGGGGTATGTTGAGCCCTAAAGATGTCCTTTCCTTTCACCAAATTTCACTTCATTCCATTTTTCCTTTGTCATTTATAGGCTTAAAAGATCGATAGGAATGATTAAAATTACTTTAAGAATGCATACAATGACTGACTTACTAAACTTTTGTGGTTTTGTTGTCATAGTGATTTTTTATCAGACTTAGCTACAAAATGCAGCCATTCTGTAGCTAATCGCATATTCCGCAACCATCTTTATGTTCACACAGGTTAAAAGTGTCATTTCAAGAAAAAACACATATGGTTAAATTCCAGAACTCTCCTACATCATTCCTTGCCCTCTACGAAGTCTGAGCAAAAATCTGCAAGTGGTTATGCACGTGGAGGAAGCCAGAACTAAGAAGTAGACTTCTACAAGGAAAAGGAATCTGTAGATGTCTTCAACAAAGTACAAGTCCTCAACAGGAGTTCTAATTTGATTTTGATTGAAAAATACACCTATGCCTATTTCTACTCAATGACAGTTATGTATTTTTCTTGTAAGAATAACTCGGTCAACCGAGAGACAGTTAGTTAGTTGATGCTTTGTTGTTAGTTCTCAAAGACTGTGATACTCTGTTTCTGAGCTTTTTTTTTCTTTAATGAAAGAAGTACAACTTTGATGCATGATCTGAAGCAATTTTTAGGAGTTAAGGATTCGTGTGCCAATCTGATGGTAGAGGGCCCCTACTATCCGAAAGGCTTTGTGCATATTTTTTTTAGATAAGTAACTTTAGCTTTGTTTCGTTCTTAATCTAGGCAGTTTTCTGAGCATCATGTTTTATGTTTACTTACATCGAATATTGCTATCAATCTTGTTCTCATGAACTATTCCAATATATCACTAACACGTGACTGAGATAGAGATGTAGTATTTTGGAGGTTAATTTCATTTTAGTTCAGTTCTGTTCATTGTATTTCAAGTTTTATTAGTTAATAGCATTCTAGTCCTGTTAATTAGATTTAAAAGACCCTCATTATTTTACAAGTTTCTCTTGTTCTTAATCTCTTCTAACACATCATTATCATATGGACAAGAATTAGTTATATCATTTTCGGTTCTTGACTGTTCTGCAATTTCTCATAATTTTACAAACAACCTTTTTCCAAAGCTATTCCAAGAGATCTCTAACCCTTGAATGAGGCTTAATAGTAACATTTTGAGTGGCAGAATGGGTTAATTTTAGTGTCATAAGTAATTTTAGCATAAGGGTTCCTTACTATGTTGCAGATAATCTTTTCTCAAAATGTTCCAACAAATTTCTAACTATGGATGAGATTTTGTCTATGATATTGTAAGTTGTTGTTTACTATAGAGAACTTCACTACATCAAACTTATCATTTTCTCAAGTTGTTCCAACATACCTCTAATGAAATGAATTGGACTGAGTTTAATGTTATGAGTTATTTTTCTTGTCAAGCTTTACAATCTGAGGATTAGCATTTTCTGTTCTTAAGTGCCATACATAGTTTAGAGTAGGTTTTGTTCTGTTTTAGTGTGATCAATAACTTCTCTTTGCCAACAATTTAGTTCTTTTCCTCTTAGCATAAACACACAAAACCAAAAACACTAGAAAAACACTAAACACAACGAAGAAGGAAGAAGATACCTAGGCACATATAATGCACTTCACTTCAACAGTTTACTAGCCTTGGTTGACAATTTATGACATCAATTTAGGAACACTAAGTTGAGTAGACATCTGCCACTCACTTATTAATATTTTTTTTACATTATACATTAAGTTGATCATGAAATGAAGGTGTAAATAAGTGTAAAATATTTTACAAGATCGTGAATGCATTAAACTGATTCAACCCCCCTTTTAGTTTTAACTAAGGGTTAAACACGATATTGTGCATGAGTATCTGCAGATGTCGTTGACTCCTCAGGATATCCCTCTGATCAGTGAAATGTTCGCACGATCCCTCAGATAAATTTTGACGATTATTATCTCGCAAATGAAGCAACGTTCTCGGATCTTGCACCAGAAATTTACTTGGAACGAGTGGCGTATGACGATGTACAAAAGGTGGAGTCAATGCCCTTGGTGTGCGGGCTACACAACATAGGAATCCTCAACCTTCTCATGATTTTATATTTTGGGAGGCACCTTATCACCGGAATTTGCGTTTGCCAACTACTGGCCTTTGTCAATGAGGGCTCCATGTGGATTCAGGGGAGAATTCCTATAGATGCCACGTTGATCCATCGGATCACCGGCCTGCCTAAGAAAGGGCCTCACCTGATGAAGGTATTTCGGAAAAGCAACGAGCTGAATGTAGGGATGATGATGAAGGAAAAATACAAGGTGGGACAAGATAAGAAGGGATTCCTAGTCCAGAACACTGCTAACTTGGCAATGCGCATGGGCACCCTCATCCTTGGATGTAAGCTCATGAGGAGGTGCCAGCTAAAAACGGTCCATGCACATGTCATTGCCTTTGCGGGGCAATGTGAAAAGGGGATGTTGTATAAGTGGTCACAATTTTTATGTGAAGAGTTTTTGGAAAATGTGTGCTAGGTGTAGGAATTGGGGAAACAGTTCTGCTACTCGTGGCTCCTATTGCTGATTACGCTAGTGGCATGGGAGACCCCAGCAGATGCGGTCCTTCCTGTAATATTCCAAAACAAGAAAAATAGGAATATTGAACATAAAACTGGAAATTGTAGTAAATATCAATACATCAAAACATGAGAAAATTACTGAGCCATTTCATTCTGTATAATAGAAGAAATGAGTATAATATCTTGAGGAAAAAGACACTCAAGCTAAGCAAAATAGGCCTCCAATGACCCAATACACCCAAACATGAAATACCGTTGATACAAAAAATGCTCTAAGGCCATGAATGTGCATTATTATTAAGGATAACTGTAGTTGGAAAATAAAAATACAAGGATCTACTGATATAGTGCTCAGAAAATGTCGGGATTAGAGACCTAGGTTCTCTAGCACAATTCCAAGACAACCCAGAAAGGGTTTCCGGAAATACCCAATATGAAAAATGTAGCCTCGAATTACGCTATACAACTGAATAACTGTTGGGAGGTGACTGATATGACAAGAAAAAAGCTAATACTCCTCCCAACAAGATTTCCAGATGAAGGGTTTCTGCCCTCACTTGAAAATAAGCTCAAGAACTTGGGTTCTTAACCATCCACTGCAACTGCCCTCTTGATTTGCGCAATTCCTGAAGGAGACTACATTGTTGAAGATACCTGAAGATTGGCCTGATGTGGGATGGTGGAATGAAGATCAAAGTAACCTCTTTTGAGTGGGCACTTGAAGTCCCCTGAGGATGAGGGTCATATTTCTGCCCGGAAACACCCTTGTGCTAAACAACACAACACTGTGCAGAAATTCATAAAAGAACAACCATAAATAATATTCAAAATGCCTTCCTTGGCTACCATCACCTTCCTTATATGCTTTTTGAGCCTCCTCCCCCTTAGTCTCACTCATTAAATATGCTACTCTCATGGAGACTCCCTCCCATTATGATATCGTTTTCCTCCAATATCTCTCCACTACCTCCATGACTGCGCTATTGATTTGGTAAATCTTGACCCCATACACATGCATTGACACCCATTCACACCAAGGAGTTCTTTATTCAACTAGATGTACTGACCCACTTTCAGACTAGAAGTGGTTTTATTCCTACTAAGGAGATGTACGGGTCCCCCTACCCTCTTATTCCTCCATTTTATTAACAAAAACAAAATTTAATATTTTGACTAGCTAAAAGATAATTAGGAATATTAAAATCCTCCCCTCCCAAATGTTTCTTGTCCTCAAGCAATTGCAAGGATGGATGTTTTTTAAAATCTCCTCTTCTCCCCATGTCGCATCTTCATCTGTTAGATTCCTCCAATGAATCAAATATTCTACAATCAACTTGTTCCTTAGTTTCCCCTCGCAAGTGTCCAAGTTATCCTTTGGTGATAAAGCCAAATGGTTCACATCGTAAAGAAGTGGGAGTTCCAAGGTGTCAACTATTTGCTGTCTAATAGAATTTTTGAGGCATGAAATATTTAAAATGTTGGGAATCTTACTCCCAAAAAGGATCTCCAACCCATATGCTACTCCTCCTATAATATGGATCATCCTGTGTGGCCCATAGGAGAGCTTCTCAGTCCCCTTCTTCTGCAATGTAGATGGTTTTTATGGCTGAAAATGGAGGTAGACTAAATTTTCCAACACAAGATGTCTGTCTACCCTGTTAGCTCCCTGTAATTTCAGTAGATTGGCGAGACCAAAACTACAGGGAGCACACTTGAACCACTTTGGTATTCTAGGATCTAACTGTCCTAAATCTAGAGAGGGATCTCTCTATAAGTGCAAAGATTGATTTATCTTTTAAGTTTTTTGGGTGTGATATTAGGCTAGTTATGAAGAACAAGGTTTTTTGTTTTTTTTTGGTTGGGCAAAGATATGTGAAGATGAAGGAAGTCTAAATGAAGGGTGAAGGTATGTGCAAGTGAAAGATTGGTTCAGCTAACAAGATAGGCAAGAAACAGCTTCAGTCCACTGGGCTATGGAGTCATAGTAGGATTTAATTGAAACAACAAGGTTCAAGAGTGGTCCATGGGGCAAGTCATCTATGTCAAAGGATATTTTTAAGTTTATTTATGGAATGAAAACAATAAGAAGTGAAGAAAAAACATATGAAAAACAAAGAGCAGCCTAATATCAAGTAAGTACTTTGAAACTATCCTTCTTTTGGCATACACTTGAGACAATCTTTCAAAGCAACTGTTGGAGAAGAAACTAGAGGACAGGGCTAACCATAGACTTCCCTAGCTCTGTTTTACTTAGTAAACTTATCAAGACAACACTTAAGATAAACAAAGAATAGTCTAAGATCAAGTAAGGACTTTGAACCTATCCTGCTTTTGACATACTCTCAGGGAAACTTTCAGAAAAATTGTTGGATATAAAACCAGAGGACAAGGCAAACCACAGACTTCCCTAGCTCAACTCTACTTAGCATAAACTGAAAATAACATTCAGGAACAATGTTTAAAGTTTTATACAGTAAGACATGGACACACCAACATTTCTTGACTGCTTGGACTGTATTAAATCATTCCTAAATAAACATTTGGAAGAAAACATTTAGATAAAGATTATCAGTGAAAGTAGGGTACTGGAAAGAGTAAATCCTAGCTTTATATTTGTTGTTATTTATCAGAGAAAATGGACAGAATGAAAACAAAAATAAAATAACAATTTAAAATAAGGAAAACATCACCATTTACATAGACCAGGATCCCATAAATCAACTTGTATTTGAATGCTTCAAACCAGTTACAATCATCAAGTCCAGTGGGCTTAGATAGCTTCAAACTTCTCATATCAACTTTAGGTATCTTCAATTACACACAGAGCTTACAGAAGCTTCAGAAAACTATTTACATGCATCATATATTCAGAGACCAACCTTTGTTTAATCTTCTACAGAAGTATTTATAGAAGAAATGAGGAGGTGGATGAGAGAAAATATCTCTGGGTTCAATCAATACAGTTTAATGCTTCTTAGACCTTGAAGGGCTCAACAGGGAAGATTTCTGATATTTCCTTTGTATTAATTGATTTTCATTAAGTATTAGGCATGCTCAACAGATTTTTTTGACTTTACAAACCCTTGATTATCTTTGTAATAACTTTGCTGACAGTCATAATAAGTTCTTTTGGTTTGAAATAACTGTTCAACTGTATTGAGGGAAAATATCTTCTATTCTACAATAACTATTCCTCCTTTGATTGTTGTGAGACTGTAGGTGGATTTTGGTAGCTGGAGAGGATTAAATTCGCCTCTGATGTGGCAGTGGAGGTTTCTTGGATTGATAAAATTCTTTATCTCTCCCTATAACACCTTTAATTCACTTTAGTTCTGTGTTTTAGGACAGATTAGGTTTAATTTGTGCTTTCGGGTCTTCCTGTTGTTTTTAACTGTGTGGATTAGGCATTTAATAATCTAATTTATGCCTAAATCCCTTTAAATCTCATTTAAAATCATTTAATCTTCATTTCTGCTTTGATTTTATGCTTTGACGCTGATACTATTTGTCTGTAGAATTTGTTGTGTTTTTATTTCTTTTGCAGGCGCATAGAGGGTTTTAAAATAGCATCAGTGCTCATGAGGCACGTATAAAACATGATCTGGAACCTCGCAGAGTGATCTTCATCAAGAATAAAAGCCTAGGGGATCGTCATCCCCAGCCTTTGATTTCTTTTAAGAAATTGTGTGAAAGCTTTAAAACCTGCAAAAATACACAAAAAGTTATAAAATCCTACGTGGATGAGTCAAACTGCTTTGGAGGTTGAGGTTAGATCGCAGCCGTTGGATGAAAGCATCCAATGACGAGGATTGCTTGCTGGGATCAGATGGGGAGGTGGTTGGATGAATGGTGGCGGATATTAAGTCCGGGCTGTTGATCTGCAAAGATCAACGACCGAGATCAATCAGGATTATATAATGCAGAGGGGTAATATTGTAATGAAATGGAGGAAAATATAATGAAATGGGGCGAAAAACCTTTGGCGGAAGGGTAAATAGAGTTAAATGAAATTAGGGTTTCTAAACAATTCTGGGTCATTGGATCCGACCAGCCAACAGAGATCAACGGAGGAGATTCATTGATGAAGTATCTTGGAAGAAAAGCAGAGGATGATGCCTTAATGGTTAGATGCAGTTGATACTATTAGATCTCAAAGATAAACGGCAGAGATTAAATATGAGAAAATGTAATGCAAATGGGGAAAGGTGGTTTCAGCCATAAAAACCACTGGTTTCACGTGGAGAAAAGGGGGAAAGGCGGTATTTCCTTTTGGAACGCGGTAACGGTTAGCGCTAGACATGTGGCTTTTTAAACCCACCCATATTGCGTAAATTTAAAACTTTAACTTTCGGACGTGAAATCACTTGAAACCGCGCGCTGGCCGTCAGATCTAGGGCATCAGATCGAACGGTTGTGAGGAGAGCGTGATGGAGGTAAGATGCATGGGCGGAAAATGGTGGGGAAGGGTAAAGGGGTTTTGATTCGGACCGTTGGATCAGGGAATGGATGGTCAGGATTTATTCTAGGGGCAGTGAAAGAAATGAAAGGCAGGGGATTGGGAGGATATCGGGAGCGATGTAGACCGTTGATCTGCAGATCAACGGTGGAGATTTACCGAAGAATTTTTACACAGTGGGGTTTACGAAATAAAAAAGGAAAGTGAGGTAAGATCTGGACCGTAAGATGTTCAGAATGAACGGCTCAGATTTAATCTTAGGGTAGATGAAATTGAATATGAGGCAAGGGTTGGGCGGAGATTGGGTAATTGTGGACCTTTGATCTGCAGAAAACAACGGTGGATCTCCACCAAAATAATTACACTGACGGGGCTTTGTAAACTAACAAGGGAAGTCAGGTTAGATCTAGACTATTGGATCTATGAAATAGAAAGCCCAAATCTAATCGCAAGGTTGCAAAACAAGGGGAAACACAAAGGGAACGCGCCGATGCGATTAACCGTGAGTGGTTAGATATTAAAAGATCAGCGGTTAGGATGAATCATTAGTTTTTAATGTCAGAAGGCTATGGGGTAGGGTGATTAAATCTGGGCCATTGGTTCTTGTAGATTCGATGTTCCAGATTAGATCGTAGGTTTGCAATCGGAGGAGTGAAAAGGGAAACACCATAGAAGTTTTGCGATGCAATAAAATATGAGCCGTTAGATCTGGGAATAGATCGACAGTCAATATTCAATCGAAGGGGTAAAAGAGGAAAATTGCAAGCAGAGTTGCAACAAAATCTTAACCGTCAGATGGAAATGGATCAACGGCTAAGATTCAATTGGAGGAAATGGCATCGAAACAGCAAAAAGGGACTTGCGATTTTGCACTGAGAAAATCTTGCGATAGCGATTAGCCGATGGAACGAGAACCGTCGATCTAAAAACTAGATCGACGGTGGAGATTTAATAAAGAAGGAAACAGGCAGAATGGTGGCTTTGAAATGAGAAACAATATGGATCATTGGATCTGGGGCGGTAGAGTAGATCAACGGTTGACATTCATTTAAACAACGAACTGTCGAGTTTAACACAAAGTCGGGTTTTATTGAAAAATGAAGGAAAACAAAGGTTTTAACGAGTTTGGAGATGAGGTTTAGGACCTTAGCACCGAGTTGCGGGGCTACCGATCCTATGAGAAGTGGGGATTATGAAGGTTAAGCCCTCAGGGGCTAAAACTCTGTGAAATGAAATATAAGTGTTTTTAGGCCAAAAACAGAGTTTTTAAGCCAATTGGAGAGTTTCAGTAAAGGAATAAAGGCTTTTTAAGCCGAATGGTAGGAGACCAAATGGTTTTAAAAGGGTTTTGAAATAATTTTGAAGGTTAAAATGAGGAGAATGGACGATTTTTATGAGGAAAAGGGGATGAAAATGGGGGTTTCTTATAAATGAAATGAGGGGTAAAATGAAGGGAAAAACGGGTTTTGAGCAGTCTTTTTCTCCAGTAAAACAACATATTTTGAGGGTTTTGTGAGGGAAACAACAGTGAAGATTAATTTGAAGGAATGAAGACATCATAAGACTTCAAGAAATCACAATTTTGGAAATGAATTGTTTCTTTAAGGCTAAAAAAGATTTAGCCACCATTTTGTATAACAAATTTTTATAGGTGGGTAACATTGGCTCCAACTTGGGATGGCAGCTCCTTGGAGGTGCCAAGAACCTCAGACGTGTCTTCTCTGGAAGCTGACCAATGCCTCATCCATGGGGCTACAACTTTCTTTCTTTTTCTGATCTTCTTTTTCTCTGATAATGTTAGCAACCATCTAAAATAATGGAGCTCTATCAAAACAAGCCTTCTACTTACCCAATCCTAATGATCTAACATTTTTTCTTCTTTCATAGTGCATTTGGATTGGCAACGCTTTGTACAAAAAATTTATTCTTTTGAAAGAATAAAACTAATCTATTTCTACTCTTATTTCTCCATGAACTCAGATTAAACAATTGAGTTCACAAGCTTCTCTACCTAACTGCACTCTGTATAGGATTAGACTGTCTGACAGAGTTTACTCTCTAAATTCAAAGACAGAAACTTAAAAGAAAACAAGCCAGGATTGGACAGTCTAACTTGTTGCTGATCTATAGCATAAAAACAAGCTGCACATAGACTGTTATTTTTGCAGAAATTTAAATCAAAATGGTGAAGACTTAAGATCCGAAAGTTCAAAAGACATCCTTCTCTTTTCTTCAGCTATGTTTGGACTTTATCTGAGCTGTTTTCTCTTTGTTCTCTGGTTCAATTTTTGGGCTTATTAGAACCATTTTTCTTCTATCCTTGGCTCTAGTTTTGATCTAATTATATCCATTCATTTTTTAGAGTTCATAGGTTCAAATTTTGAGTTTATTCAAACCTTTTTCTTCCATCCTAATCTTCCTAACTGATAAGCCAAGATTAAGCTGTTTGGAAAATCTAATTCACTAACCTATCAGCAGTAAATTGAAAACTATTTAGTCTTGATTAGGCTGTATGACTAACGAGGAGTGTGTTTTTCAGGAGCGGCATTTGAGCTTGCACACTTTCAGATTTTGTTTCTCTTTTTTGGTATGGGGCTGTACCTTTCTTATTTTTACAATCTGCCCTCTTTTCTCTTTCTGTTTTTTTTTGTATTTTTTTCATTTTCTAACTTTGAATGCAATGATGGGTATGATATACACAATGAGAATAGAAATAAAAATGCTTCCAAACTAATATGGTCAAGAGAAATAATGTTTGAGCATCCTGCCATTGACAGGACCCCCAAACAGTTCAGCTCCATTCAATTCCTGCAAGAAATAAGCATTATTACTAGCAGTAGAATGAATAAGATAAGGGCCAAGCCATAAGTTATCAAATTTTCCATGCTTTCCCTTGTCTTCTCTCCTTGAATCCCACTTTAACACTTTGTCACCAATGTTGAAATTGCTAGCTTTTTTCCTTCTATCAAAAAGCTTCTTGATGCTTTCTTGCTTCTGCAATGCTCTGTTGTAGACCTCATCTCTGGTTTGCTGAAGATGTATGGTCTGATTAATTCTTCTTGTCATATCATTTTCTTTAGACTATACCTCTTGGATCAGCTTCATGACTGGCACACCTAGGCTAGTTGGAAAAATTGCATCTACTCCATAGACAAGCTGGTAGGGTGACATTCCAATTTATTTTTTGAGTGTTAATCTGTCAGGCCAAAGTGCATGTACCAGCTTTGTGTGCCAAGACTTCTTATTGTCCTCCAGAAACTTCTTGATTATGTTTACCAAACTCTTGTTTGAGGATTCTGCCAGCCCATTACCTTGGGGGTAATAAGCAGTAGAATGGCCCGATGTAATTTGATATTTGTGACAAAATTCAACCATCTTTTTGGATCCAAATGTAGCAGCATTATCATTGATAATATTACTAGGACAGCCAAATATTGAGAGGCTATGGTTTTCAAGGAATTTGATGATAACAGAGTCATTGGCCTTCCTAGAAGGGATGGCTTCTATCCATTTGGTAAAGTATTATGTTGCTGTGAGAATCATTCTATGTTGGGCAGATGAAGGTGGATGGATTTTTCCTATGAAGTCTAAACCCCACTGTTGAAAAGGAGCTTCAACAGTGATTGGATGCAAAGGTAAGGGAAGCAATTTTCTTTTGCCTTCAAAGAGTTGGCATTTATGACAGGAAATTATCATCTTATGTACATCCTAAAAGAGGGTGGGCCAATAATAACCAGCCCTAAGGATTTTGTTGGCTGTTGTCTTCCAGTATAGGTGGCCTCCACATTCTCCTTCATGGAACTCATGCTTGACCTTATCTGCATCATTATTAGGCACACATTTAAGCAATATCCCACTAGCATTTTTCCAATATAAACATTTATCTAAAATGTACTAGTTTACAACTTTTAACTTTAAAAACCTTGCCTTTGTTTTTGACAAACCAGGAGGTGTATTCAAATTGAGCAAAACATACACAATATCAGCATACCAAGAGGAATTCATAAAATGATCTTCAACAACGGGAGTTGAGAATTCCTCTTGTTCATCTAAAGCATGTATCATATTAATATCAAGAGCTTCAAAATTAGACTCAGCCATTAATCTTGCTAGTCCTTGGCCTTTAATGAGTTTAGTGGGCTTGATTTCTAAATCATATTCAAGAATCACAGCTATCCACTTTCCTCTCTTGCCATCTGGGTCCTATGTTAAAATGTCTTTCACAACTGAGTTAGGCACAAATGCAATCACATGGGAGTGTAAAATATAAACTCTGAAGTCTTTCAAGGCTTTGACTAAGGCAAAGGCTTGTTTTTCCATGATATTGTACTTTAGAGGTGCATCTTTGAGTGCCTTACTAAAGAATGCAATTCGCTGCTCTCGACCCTTTGAATTTTTCTGTAATAGGACAACAACCACTGTATGTTCTGATGCGAATGAAAAAATGAAAAAATATTTTGAAAAGTCAGGACTAATAAGAACTGGTGTTTTGGTTAAGGCTTGTTTCCAAGGTCCATTTAACTCCTTGCTCCTTCTTCAGCATGTTTGTTATGTTTCTAAGGAGTTCATCCAAGTTGGGTATGAACCTTGTCAAGAAATTAATCTTTCCAATGAAATATTGAAGTTCCTTGATGTTCCTTGGATGGTTGATTTGCAAAATACCATCAATCATTTTTGGGTCAATCTTTATTCCCTCTTTTGATATGATGTGTCCAAGTAGCTTACCTTCTTGGAGACCAAACATGGTTTTCTTGGGATTTAAAGACAGCCCATACTTTCTGCATTTCTAGAAGACTATTTTCAAGTGTTCTAGGTGTTCTTCATATGTCTTAGAATAAACAGTGATATCATCAAGGTAGATAATGATGAAGTAGCCTAATTCTTCTGAGAATGCTATGTCCATGGCTCTCTGAAATGTAGCACCAGAATTCATTAAAGCAAAGGAAATTTTCACATACCTGAAAGTGCCCCAAGGTGTAGTAAAATTTGTCTTCAGTTGATCATCAGGGTGTACTAAAATCTGATTGTACCCTAAGAAGCCATCAAGCAAAGAAATTCTTTTAGAACCCACTACCTTTTGCAAAATATGATCCATCTTGGGTAATGGTATTTGTCCTTCAATGAAGCTTTGTCTAAGTTCCTAAAGTCAATACAAAGCCTAATATCTCCTGTTTTCTTCCTAACTAACACTAAACTAGACACCCATTCAGAATATCTAATTGGAACAATAATCCCAACATCATACATTTTCTTGATTTCCTTCTCAACCAAAGGTAATTGAACAAGGTTTATTCTGTGCAATTTTTGTTTAAATGGTTTTTGGTTTTCCTTGAGAGGTATCCTATGCTGAATTATTTTTGTGTCATAGGATTTCAGATCTTCATAACTCTAGGAAAAACCATCAGAAAATTCTTTAAAAAACTCTATGTATTTCAGTTTGATATGAGTTGGTAAAGTATTAGACAGTTTGATCATTTTTGGGTTTATTTCACTGCCTATATTACACTCTTCTACCTCAATTTCCACAGGCTCCAGCTTTGGTTTCCTGGAAACATCGTTGAAATCAAACAACTCTTCCAAAGGGACCAGTCCTTTTGGAAAATTTTCAATGTTAGATTGCAGTGTTTCTAAGTCTTCTCTTTCCAAATATGTGCTAATATCTACGTTATGTTCTAGTTTATTAGCTAACAGATTTATTTCAGTGATCTTTGGAGAGTCTTCTTCTTCATTAAGTAGATTTTATTCATTAGAACAGTCTGTTTCATAGTCTGAATCTGAACTTGGCAGCTCAAATTCATTTCTGGATTGTAAGAAGTCTTCTATTTGTTTGTCTCCGTTAAACGCTTGCCAATATTTCTCATTGTCAAAGACAATTGGTCAAAATTTTATTTGGGTAGTGCATAGTCTAGTTTCATAAGGTGTAAGGCACGTTCTAGCAGCAAAAGCTAAGTCGTTGGCTTGGATATTTCAATCTCTTGGGACAAAAATCAGTTGGAATTCCTCAAAGGATTTCAATAAATCCATGAAATCGTTCCTATATGCTCTAAGTCTGGGGTGTTTGGCGCTATATTCCCCATTCACTTTCTTGATAATCACTTTAGAATCACCATGCACTTTAATCCTTTTGGCCCCTAATTTCTTCAATAAGTGTAGGCCTAAAAGAAGGGCTTCATACTCAGCTAGGTTGTTGGTGCATTGAAAGTTTAATTTGTAGGAATGTCCTTCAGTATGATTTTTCATTGTATTGTGAAGCCACACTCCTACACTTGCATCATTCTTAGTACAAGATCCATCAAAGTGCATACTCCAAAGAGGACTAGTTTCAGATTCACTAGTTTGGTTACTATCCTCTTTATCTAGTGTGCTTTTGGATTGTTCTTGAAGATCAGCACTGTGTTGAATTTGTTTTAGTTCCTCATGTTTTTCATTATGTTGAGGAATCTCTTCTTGAATCTCAAGGTTGAAAAGCGATGGATGACTGATTTGGAGCTCTAGACCTGTGATCTATTTGCTAAGATTTTCTGATTTAGCAAACTGTTTTGACACTTCTGTCTTTTCTTCCTCTTTTTCTATATCTGCCACTAATTTAGCTAAGGTTTCTTGTTCACTAAATATTTCATCATTGAAAAGGATAAATGAATCAAGGCCTATGTGAATAGAATAAAGAGGATATTTTTTTGGTCTCTCTTGGCTGGTGACCATTTATTGCATATGGGACTCCCTATAAAGTCTTCTTGTTTGATTAAAAATAGGGATGGTTTCATATGTCATATCCATCTGCATAGTTCCTTGTAACTTAGCTCCCCAAGATCTTGATAACAACATACCATACTTAGGGGGTACATCAGCCACAAAAATATCCATTACTAAACATTTGGATGGAATATGTGCTAAGTTTACACAGAGGTCTTTAATTAAACCTAAACATTTTACTCTGCTTGAGTCAAAGGAGTAAAGAGCTTTGTATGGCCTAGTGATTTCAAGGCCTAGGCTCTCCATTACAACTTTGAGCATTAATTTGTGGGAGGCCCCTGAGACATGCATGGCATTGTGCAAAATTTTGTCATGAATCTGTAAACTAACATAAAGTGGAGGAACTGGCCCTTCTTGATATCTACCTTCAATATTTGGACCAAATAAAAGCTCTGGTTGGTCATCATTAAGATTGATAGTGTCATTATTCTCTTCTATGTTAAAATCCTTCAAAATTTGCGATCTATAC
Source organism: Pinus albicaulis (assembly GCA_034641835.2). NCBI lineage: Eukaryota > Viridiplantae > Streptophyta > Pinopsida > Pinales > Pinaceae > Pinus > Pinus albicaulis. The sequence continues at coordinate 1,399,908,145 of CM076578.1, forward strand.
ACATCTTGGGTAGCTAATTCAGTGAGAGGAACAAAGATTTTGATTTTGGCAATTTCCTGTTCCAAACTAAAAGGCAACTGGTTTTTTGAAATGCTTGTTTCAGCCTTATTAACTACCACTCTATCAGCAAAATCAGTTAGCTGATTTGGTCTATTTACATTGGTCAAAATTATTTTGACAGGAGAATTAGCCGAGGTGCTAACACTACTAAGGTCTGCACTCTATTTTTCATTGCCTTGAGTGCTTTTCTCTTTGTTTTTGTCAGAATTTCCAGCCACAGTTTTGTCTTTTTGTTTGATGATTTTGAGTTTATTTGCAGTTTTTTGCAGATTTATCAGAGGTTTTTTTTTTGGGAGCTTCCTGATTGCTTTTACTCCTAAGGTAATATTATTTTGGAGTCTTTATGATGACATTTTCCAATTCTTGATAGCAATATTCATCCTCTGCTATTTTATCATCATAGGGTGTGTATAGACCTTGTTTCCTATTGTAATGCACATTAAAATCATCATTGTATATTCCCAACATGTTTATGTCATCTTCCTCTATTTGGTCTATTGTTTCCTCAACCTCACTCACATAGTTTTCATGAAAATGAGGTATGATCTCCTGATCAGGGTCTTTTGGTCTATTTTGAGGCTAATTTCTCCTGAAATTCTGATTTTGGTTTTGATTTCTAATTTGAGGAGCTGATTGATTTTGACTAGCTTGTGCTCTCTCAAGTATGCTCATATTTTTCATCATCTCCTCCATCATTCTTTCCATCTTTGAGCTGGATGTGGAAGGTGTGGATTCCTCTCTAAATGACACTTTCTTCTCATTTATCATTCTAGCTCTTTTCTCCATTAAATTTAATTCCACAGCTAATGCTCCCTTTTGCATATTCTCTAGAGTCTGAGGGTCTCTTTCTCTAAGTTGATAAGCCATTTCAGGATCAAATCCTTCAGGAAACTTGTTCAGGGCTGAGCCTTGTGGAGGTTTTAGATCTGGGGGAAGTGCATTATACACACTATTAAACCTAGTGCAATAAGCCTGAGCACTTTCCCCAACGTTTCTTTGGAGATTCTTTTAGTCCGAAAGTATTTGGAGAGGGTTTTTCTTAACTTCCCATTTGTTTAAGAATAACTGGTGGAAGGCTTGAAGATCATTAATACTATGAGGGGTTAAGCCTTTAAACCATTTTCTTTCTTCTCCCCCTAAACTTTGAGAAAACAATCTAAGTTTGACAGACTCATCATCAATCTAATTTATGTCAAAGTATTCATTCATCTTATACACATGTTGTGAGGTATTAGTAGCACCACTGGAATCATACAATGGTATTTTTAACTGATAGTCCTGTGGAATATTGACTAAGGGTAAAGGAAGAACAAGCGGGGCATACCATGATGCCATGGTAGAAGGTTGTGGGAAAAATGGGGGGTTTACAAGTGGATGATGTGAAATGAGAGGGGTTTGATGGAGTGGTGTGGTTTGAACAGTGGGTGTGTGGGTAACAGATGTGGATGGACCAGCAAAATATTGTAGAGCAGACATAGGATGAGAGAAACCAAAAGTATGAAGGAAATGTAAATCAGGTGGAGTAGTTTCTCTGCTACCAAGATGTTCACCTCTATCTTGGGATGAAGGAGGAGACTCTAAATCTATTGGATTTGTATCATCAAGTGACCTAGTTCTAAATGGGTTTCTTAAGTCAACTTGTGATTCTTGTAGAGCTGCAAGGTTTTCAGGGACAGAATTAGCTCTATGGAAAGTTCCGACAATAGTTGAATATTTGGCCTTAGGAGACTTCCTGCGTATTCTTTCAGGGTTATCAAATATCTTAGGAGGGTTTGGGTTAGGATGGCTCCTAGTATGAATTATTTTAGAAGCCACTATGATATATACTTTAGACCCAACTTAACAAGAAAATTTCAACCAGATATGACAATCTTTAAGAGGCTAACTGATCTTTAAAACAGGAAAAATTTACTCCTTAAAGTTCTCTGACTGATTTTGTATGATTTTATGAGAGTAATGGGTTTCCCAGTGGAGTCTTAAGGTCTGTTTTGGATTTTGGAGTCACTAGGTGGAAATTTTAGCTTTTTTGGAGGTAAAATGTTTTATGGTCCACCACCATGTTTATTTGAATACCGATCTGAAATATTTTTGGGTTTTCTGAGTTTATTTCAGTCCTATGGGTTCTAAGAGGGTCCTAAATCTATTTCATCACTTAGCTACGGTGATGATACAAATAAATTTTACTCTTATGGCTAAGTTAGCTTATTCCTTCAAGGTTTGATAAGCTCTTATGAGAATCCTAAGGTTTCCTTAGTTTGTCACTGATTCAAAACAAGTTCTATCGTGATTACCATTTGCTTTGGTAGTGCTTGAAGAGGGATACTTGTACTTGAGGGATTTTTTGAGGTCTTAAGGGTGTCTAAGATGAAATTTAACTCAGTCCCCAGTGGACTCGCCAGAAAATTTAGCTCTGGTGGCTCAACTGGCTAACACAATAGATGTTCTTGAATCAAGGGGTTTCCTAAGCTCCTAAAGGTATCTAGGATGAACTTTTCTCAGAAATCCCCAACGGAGTCGCCAGAAATGTTAGCTCCTTGTAATTTCAGCAGATTGGCGAGACCAAAACTACAGGGAGCACACTTGAACCACTTTGGGATTCTAGGATCTAGCCCTCCTGAATCCGAAAAGGGATCTCTCTACAAGTGCAAAGATTGATTTATCTTTAAGGTTTTTGGGTTTGATATTAGTCTAGTTATGAAGAACAAGGTTTTTTTTTTTGGTTTTGGTTGGGCAAAGATATGAGAAGATGAAGGAAGTCTAAATGAAGGGTGAAGGTATGTGCAAGTGAAAGATTGGCTCAGCTTACAAGATAGGCAAGAAACAACTTTAGTCCATTGGGCTATGGAGTCATAGTAGGATTTAATTGAAACAACAAGGTTCAAGAGTGGTCCATGGGGCAAGTCATCTATGAAAAAGGATCTTTTTAAGTTGATTTATGGAATGAAAACAATAAGAAGTGAAGAACAAATAGATGAAAAACAAAGAGCAGCCTAAGATCAAGTAAGTACTTTGAAACCATCCTGCTTTTGGCATACACTTGAGAAAATATTTCAAAGAAACTGTTGGAGAAGAAACTAGAGGATAGGGCTAACCATAGACTTCCCTAGCTCTTATTTACTTAGTAAACTTATCAAGAAAACACTTAAGATAAACAAAGAATAGTCTAAGATCAAGTAAGGACTTTGAACCTATCCTGCTTTTCACATACTCTCAGGGAAAATTTCAGAACAAATGTTGGAGATAAAACCAGAGGACAGGGCAAACCATAGACTTCCCTAGCTCAACTCTACTTAGTATAAACTGAAAATAACATTCAGGAACAATGCTTAAAGTTTTAGACAGTAAGACATGGACACACCAATATTCTTTGACTGCTTGGACTATATTAAATCATTCCTAAATAAACATTTGGAAGAAAAAATTTAGATAAATATTATCAATGAAAGTAGGGTACTGCAAAGAGTAAATCCTAGCTTTATATTTGATGTTGTTTATCAGATAAAATGGAAAAAATGAAAACAAAAAGAAAATAACAATTTACAATAAGAAAAACATCACCATTGACATAGACCAGGATCCCATAAATCAGCTTGTATTTGAATGCTTCAAACCAGTTATAATCATCAAGTCCAGTGGGCTTCTACAGCTTCAAACTTTTCATATCAACTTTAGGTATCTTCAATTACACACAGAGCTTACAGTAGCTTCAGAAAACTATTTACATGCATCAGATATTCAGAGACCAACCTTTGTTTAATCTTCTACATAATTATTTATAGAAGAAATGAGGAGGTGGATGAGAGAAAAGATCTTTGGGTTCAATCAATACAGTTTAATGCTTCTCGGCCCTTGAAGGGCTCAACAGGGAATATTTATGATATTTACTCTGTATTAATTGATTTTCATTAAGTATTAGGCATGCTGGGCAGATTTTGTTGACTTTAAAAACCCTTGATTATCTTTGCAGTAACTTTTCTAATAGTCGTAATAAGTTCTTTTGGTTTGAAATAATTGTTCAAATGTATTGAGGAAAAATATATTCTGTTCTGCAATAATTGTGCCTCCTTTGATTGCTGTGAGACTGTAGGTGGCTTTTAGTAGCTGGAGAGGATTAATTTCGCCTCTGATGTGGCAGTGGAGGTTTCTTGATTCATAAAATTCTTTATCTTTCCCTAAAACACATTTAATTCACTTTAGCTCTGTGTTTTAGGACAGCTTAGGTTTAATATGTGCTTTCAGGTCTTCATGTTGTCTTTAACTGTGTGAATTAGGCGTTTAATAATTGAATTTATGCCTAAATCCCTTTAAATCCCGTTTGAAATCATTTAATCTTCATTTCTGCTTTGATTTTATGCTTTGATGCTGATACTCTTTGTCTGTGGAATTTGTTGTGTTTTTATTGCTTTTGCAGGTGTGCAGAGGGTTTTAAAATAGCATCAGTACTCATGAGGCATGGATAAAACATGATCTGGAACCCTGCAGAGTGATCTTCATCAAGAATAAAAGCCTGGGGGATCGTCATCGCCGGCCTTTGATTTCTTTTAAGAAATTGTGTGAAAGCTTTAAAACCTGCAAAAATACACAAAAAGTTATAAAATCCTGCATGGATGGGTCAAACTGCTTTGGAGGTTGAGGTTAGATCGCAGTGTTGGGATCATATGGAGAGGCATTTGGATGAACGGTGGTGGAGATTAAGTTCAGGCCATTGATCTGCAAAGATCAATGACCAAGATCAATCGGGATTATATAATGCAGAGGGGTAATATTGTAATGAAATGGAGGAAAATATAATGAAATGGGGCGAAAAACCTTTGGCGGAAGGGTAAATAGAGTTAAATGAAATTAGGATTTCTTAATGATTCTGGGCCGTTGGATCCGACCAGCCAATAGAGATCAATGGCGAAGATTCATTGATGAAGTCTCTTGGAAGAAAAGCGGAGGATGATGGCTTAATGGTTAGATGCAGTTGAGACCATTAGATCTCAGAGATCAATGGTGGAGATTAAATATGATAAAATGTAATGCAAATGGGGAAAGGTGGTTTCGGCCATAAAAACCACTATTTTTGCGTGGCGAAAAGGGGGAAAGGCAGTATTGCCTTTTGGAACATGATATGGGTTAGCGCTAGGCACGTGGATTTTTAAAACCACCCATATCACGTCATATCTGGGGTGTCAGATCAGACAGTTGTGAGGAGAGCGTGATGGAGGTAAGAAGCATGGGCAAAAAATTGTGGGGCAGGGTAAAGGGGTTTTGATTTGGATCATTAGATCAAGGAATGGACGGTCAGGATTTATTCTAGGGGCAGTGAAAGAAATGAAAGGTAGGGGATTGGGAGGATATCAGGAGCGATGTAGACCATTGATCTGCAGAGATCAACGGTGGAGATTTACCGAAGAATTTTTACACAGCGGGGTTTATGAAATAAAAAATGGAAGTGAGGTAAGATTTGGACCGTAAGATCTTCAGAATGAATGACTCAGATCTAATATTAGGGTAGAAAAAATGGAATATGAGGCAAGGGTTGGGCAGAGATCGGGTAATTGTGGACCGTTGATCTGCAGAAAACAACGGTGGATCTCCACCGAAAGAATTACACTAACGGGGCTTTGTAAACTAACAAGGGAAGTCAGCTTAGATCTGGACCATTGGATCTATGAAATGGATGGCCCAGATCTAATCTCAAGGTTGCAAAACAAGGTGAAACATAGAGGGAACGCGCCGATGCGATTAAGCGTGAGTCGTTAGATCTTAAAATATCAACGGTCAGGATGAATCATTAGTTTTTAATGTCGGAAGGCTATGGTGGAGGGCAATTAAATCTGGGCCGTCGGTTCTTGTGGATTCGACAGTCCAGATTAGATCGCAAGTTTGCAATCGGAGGAGTGAAAAGGGAAACACCATAGAAGTTTTGCAATGCGATGAAATATGAGCCGTTAGATCTGGGAATAGATCGACGATCAATATTCAATCAGAGGGGTAAAGGAGGATAATTGCGGGCGGAGTTGTGAGAAAATATTAGTCTTCGGATGGAAATGGATCAACGGCTAAGATTCAATCAGAGGAAATGGCATCGGAAAAGCAAAAAGGGACTTGCAATTTTTCACTGAGAAAATATTGCGATTGCGATTAGCGAATGGAACGAGAGCCGTCGATCTAAAAACTAGATCGACGGTGGAGATTTAATCAAGAAGGAAAAAGGTGGAATGGTGGCTTTGAAATGAGAAACAATATGGACCATTGGATCTGGGGCGGTAGAGCAGATCAACGGTAGACGTTCATTTAAACAACGAACTGTCGGGTTTAACACAAAGTCGGGTTTTATTGAAAAATGAAGGAAAAAAAAGGTTTTAACGGGTTTGGAGGGGAGGTTTAGGACCTTAGCGCTCGGTTGTGGGGCTGCCGATCCTATGAGAAGCGGGGATTACGAAGGTTAATCCCTCGGGTACTAAAACTTTGTAAAATGAAATATAAGTGTTTTTAGGCCCAAAACAGAGTTTTTAAGCCAAATGGAGGGTTCCGGTAAAGGAATAAAGGCTTTTTAAACTGAATGGTAGGAGACCAAATGGTTTTGAAATAATTTTGAAGGTTAAAATGAGGCAAATGGAGGATTTTTATGAGGAAAGGGGATGAAAATGGGGCTTTCTTATAAATTAAATGAGGGGTAAAATGAAGGGAAAAACGGGTTTTGAGCAGTCTTTTTCTTCAGAAAAATAGCAGATTTTGTGGGTTTTGTGAGGGAAACAGCAGTGAAGATTAATCTGAAGGAATGAAGACATCATAAGACTTCAAGAACTCACAATTTTGGAAATGAATTGTTTCTTGAAGGCTAAAATAGATTTAGCCACCATTTGGTATAACAAATTTTTATAGGTGGCTAACATACCCATCCATGATCTATACATAACCTTTGCTAATATTGGGCTACAAAAAGGTTGTCCTTAAGAGTCCATAATAGATCATGTCTCTCATGGATCCAGTCTTGGATTCTAGGAGCCTTGCTTTCTCCCACCATCCTATCAACAGTCGATAGAGCTTCAACATATGGAAGCAAAAATGAAGACACACTAAATGGCATTCAAAATGTTGGATGGTAAAAATAGTACACTATGTGGAACCATCGCAGCTCTGGTGCTTGCTACCTTGGAACATAGTTTGGCAAGTAGCTTCCTAGCCACTTGTTTATTGCCTCTATCTTCCCATCTGCCTGGGGGTAATAACTGATACTTGGTGTCAACTGGGTGCACCTAAAATAAAATAACACCTGCCCAAATCCATCCAGGAAATGGATATCTCTATCAATAGCTATGGTCTTAGGAAGACCATGAAATCCAAGGAAAGGCTTGCCCTCTTGCGGATCACTGCACTATGAATAAATGGAAAAGAAATGTACATGCTTTATTAGTTGACCAATGATTATAAAAATACAATCCTTACCATGTATTATTGGAAAACTAGTGATGAAGTCCATAGAATGGCTCTCCCATCTCCCTCCCAAAAAAGGAAGTGACTGTAACAACCTTGCATGATGGTTTCTTTCTTCCTCGTTCTTCAGGAAAACTATGCACTCCCTGATATGTTGGAGCACATCCTCCTTGAGACCCTCCCATGAGAATCTCTCCCTAATGGCCTGATATGTCCTGATGAAACCTTGGTGGCCAAATATGGATGAATAATGTGCTACATGTATAATTTTCCCATTGAGATTAGACTCTATAGTCAAGAATATCTTATCTTGGTAATATATGACTCCATCCAACACTCTATACCTCTCATCAGTCACCTTACCATCAAGTACTTCACATTTGAAGTGGTTCTTGCAATACTCCACCAATAGCTGGGACTCCCGATTTGGATCCACACTCATCAATGACAGCATTGATGGCCTCTATGATAAGGCTCCTGTCACCTCATTGCTTCCATATTTGACATGTTCAATGCCAAAGCCACATGCCGGAATTCCACTAATATTTTTCTACCTCCCTTGCAACTTCTTTTGGTCAAGGAAAGATTGAATTTTATGGTGGTAAATCTTCCCTTGGTAGTTATTTCCCATCCAAAACTGTCCAATTTTGGCCAATGCATGTATGAAGGCAAACAACCCCTTACCATATATGGAATACTCCTTCCTATGTGGAAGTATCTTCTGACTCTTAAAGGTCATGTAATATCCATCTTGCACCATAGTTGTGCCATCTTCCACTCTTGAAGCTTCACCTTCCAATGCAATAGGGTTGGTGAGAGTTGGTAATATCGATATCGAACAAACATTCATCTCCTCCTTAAGCCAATCAAAGGACCTCTGCATTGTGCTAGTCCAATACAAGGCTCCCCTCTTAGCCAGATCAGTGAGTGATGCCAGTTGTTGTGAGAAATCTTAACCAAGTTTTAGGCTGGGGGCCTTTTGAGCAGGAAAATCCCCTCTGTGGATAGAGGCAATCCCTCTAGCCCTAGGGTGGATATAGAAATAAGGGAACTTGCGGAATTCCTAAATTCCTAGTTTGTAAATGAAATATGGAATAGAACAGATATCCCACCTCAGTCCAAAGCTTTTGTCATGGCACGTAGCAATGATCCTTCGATCTTTGCCTTCACGCCTTGCGCTCCGTTGGTGACAATGTCCATGCACCTAAACAGAGATCAAACACACAATGACAACATACAAGAATATACATTCATCTAAAACTATTCAACTAGTCAAGGAGAGTTAAACACTTTGAATATAAATAGAAACAAATTTGGAACCAGAAACTAGTCATGTATTATTGATATATAAAAAAGAAGTTTAAAACCTTATGCCTTGACGTTGCAGATCTCCTTTGATGGGTTCAGTCAGTCACGTCTCAAGAATTCGTTCGTCATTTGGCTCAATGAGGCAATGGGCTTAAACTCTCTCTCAACGATGGATTATTTTCTGCTCTCTTCAACACACCAGCTATAAATAATGGTTGTTCATCTAGCTGAGTCAATGTGAGGAAGAAGAATTTATAGGAGAGGAGGAGGAGGTTTGGGATCCACATAAGGTGGGGGAGAGGTCTATCCCTTTGGGGAGTTTCATATTTATAGGAAATAATAGGCCAAAGGGAGAAACTCAACTTGATCTAGTCGAACAAACCACCATGGCTCCACTCACAAAGTTGTTAAAGCATACAATCTTCGTTTCTATTTTAAAAAAATTTCCAAAAGCAGCTCGGCACAGGTGCCCTTCTGAGACAGAGTGCCTATGGGCACGGGGCTCATTTTTAATTTCTTCATGGGTGTGAGGCCATAAATTCCTACCAACTCCAACCCAAAATCATAGGTTTTTGAAGGTCTACTTGAGGAATGATCAATAGAGATTATATTCCTATTATGCCAAGGGATGCAATGAAATTTATGGAAATTTATGATAGTACACAAGGGTCACTGAAATGATCCTCCAACGTTCGGGATGGGGATTGTAGGGATGGTGAAAAAATATTGTGTAACATATGCCCCCTAAAGCATGAAGTCCGAGAGAGAGGGAGCGGTGAAATTCTTTACAAGAACATGCGCAAACCAAAACGCCACCGTCAAAAGCCCTGCAAGAGAAAGTACAATGGATATCTCTAATATATGAATATGTGGTATGGGCATAGCCATCCATAATAGAGAACATGTAATAAGATCCAAGGTATGGGCACAAACATCTAGTAAAATGGATCATCAAATAGACTTAGGTATGGTCACAGCTATCCAATCAAAAGAGCCATGCTAGACCAAATTGTCCCGCAACCTGGATTTTATTAGAGAAAACCCACGGTCTTGCACTCCGTTTCGACTTGAAAAAGTACAAATTCAGGCATGTGAATGTGTTGGTGTCCTGTGATTTAGCAGATTGATAGACCAAATGCATAGGGTAACATCAGACTAGTCTTTGGAGTACTAGGACCTAGCCTTCTTGGACTCAGAGAGGGCTCTCTCTATTATGCGAAGGATGTGAACTTGTTCGCTTTAAGTATTTTATTTTAGGCTAGTTGTTAAGTGTAGGTTTGTTGTTTTTTTTGGTTGGGGTAAGATGATCAAGTCGGATAGGTGTCGTGAGAGGTTATCAATTCAATGGGGCTATGGATTCCATGAAGTCATTGATATTTCAATAACGAATCGGGGTACATCACAGGGCAAATCTAGAGTAGTTAATGGATCTTTAAATTTTATGTGTGAGGTGAAATGGAAATTAAGTTCGAGAACCAAGGTAGGGAAAGGGGAAGTTAAGAATCGTTTGTCAAATACTTATGAACAGGGATATCTTTAAATACTAATAAGAAAAATATACTAATCATGAGATAGGGTGCACCATTTACTCAATGACAATAATTTTAAAGAAATGAACATTTAAGATATACAATCCAGTGGAACAGAGAGAGTAAGACAACTTATCTAACTTAAATGATTCTAGTTTCCAAATTTGAAAACATATAAGAGACAAATAGCATCAATAAATGAAGAGAGAACGCTTAAACATCATTCATTAAACTATAAAGAACTTTGAGACAAACTGATAAGCATATACAAAGGGCATGATCGAAACAAGACCTCAAGGCTTAACCTAATAAATTAATACATCAAAGAGATATTTCAAGAAAGAGTTTAGATAGCATAAAACAAGGAGGGATTACCATGAATCATGTTTTTAAACTAGCATATTAATCCAATAATGAAATAGACAAGCTTAGGTGGGCCTAAGGAGAAACTAAGAATTCCTTAAACTAACCCAGCAGAGGAAAACATGAAGACAATAGCAAACAGGAGGACTGAGGTGCCTCAAACAACATTTCTCATCCTATACTCTTCTGAGCTATTGCAATATAGAAATATGGACATATGAAAAAAAATAAAACATGAAAAAATAAGAGATACTTCACCATTAACTAAACTCAGGAATCCTACAAGAAAGCCTTCATCATTATCAACCAAGGAAAACCATCCATAAGCTCCACAACACTAAATTTTTCTTCAGCTTCCAAAAACCATGTATTTCTCTTAAACACATCAAAAGCCCAATATTAAAATGAATCCTCATGCCTTATATAACAAGCAAGGAGGATGAAATCCTAATAGAGCATCTAGAAGTCTATTGGCTAATCAGAAGTATCTATATTGTCCTTGAGGCCTTGCAAGGCCCAAGGCACAAAAATATCTAAAATAAATATCTTTCTGGCCATTTTTAGCAATTAAATTGACCTTTAGGCTCTGACTTGTCAACCACAAGAGCGTAGCACTATGTATCAAATTTGAATTTGCATGCCAGGAGCATAGCATAGGAACAAAAAAAATAGGTCTTCTAACAACAGTGTTTTGAAGGCCTTCTCGATGTCAAATAAGGCTCCATGATGGCTTGTTGGAAATATCTTGAAGTATAATTTCCATATATATCATTGGGTTTCTAATATGACCTCTACTACCTATCCAAAAAGTGAAAATGCCAGGACTAGTAGGAGCACAACACATGTCTTGAAAAGCAGGAAGAATGGTGAAAAATTGAGTGTTTTTTACCCTTTTGGAAGACCAAAACAACTCCAATCGATCTGAAAATTGGTGAGCATGCTCCTCTCATGATGAGGAATCCAAAAATGCATTTATTTTCTCCTGAATATGCCTTGAAAAAGAGCGTAGCACCAGGTTTGTTGTGCTCCTAGCCTCAAAATTTGCAAAAAACAAAAACTTGTTCAATTTCTCCAAATTTGGTAGATCAGTGCCTCATGGGTCTTGGCAGACCTGTAAAGAAGCTTGAGCCAAAATACCAAGGCTAGCTTGGCCCTTTTCCTCCTTTAGTGCTTGGATCTCAATTTTGGCCGTTTTGAGTTCTTGCCTTGCAAATTGTTCTCTTTGAGCATCTTTATAGATCCAAATCTCTATTGGCCTTCTCCAACTTGGTTTCAAGGTGTATGTTATCCCTCTCAAGCCATGATTCCCTATCATGTTCAATTTCCAGTGCAAGGAGTTCTTGGAGAGAAAGTTGTTCCGCTTGGGCTGATTCTTCTTCTCTACCCTTTGCCAATGCTTTCCTTAGACGCATAGTTCTAGGTCTCCTTCTAGTTTGACCATCCTCATCACTACTCTCCTCATAAGTGCCCATGAATTCTTCCAACTTCACCTGTGCCCTTTGAGCCTCTTTTCTATACCTGAGTGTTCTTGTTTCATGGATGGCTTGTTGGGCACTCATTTGCTTGTTTTTCATCTGATAAAAGTCAATGACATCCTTTGCTCTTTCTAATTCGGCCTCCAAGTCCTTGATTTGTGCATTCCTGTCTTGGAGGAGGGAGTTTGAAATTCTTGTTTCATTCTCATCATCACTGCCTATGTAAATGAGTTCAAACTCTCTTTATTTTTCATGATCTTCCTCTTCTTCTTTCACTTTTTTCTTACCTTTGTCCAATGGTTGAGATGAAGTAGATGGCAAGGTCCCTTGCCTCTTAGAGGCAACAAACACTTTCCTTGATCCTCTTTGGTAAGTAAGATTACAAGTTTTAACATGTTTCACTTGAATACCTTGATCATTGATGGCCTTAGGGTTGTTTGTCTTCTCATTGATGATTTATGTATGTGTGTCTTCCTCACTTTGCTCTTGGCTGCCTTCTTGAGAGGCATTTTCATTTTCTATCATGCTAGTATCACTGTTAATATTTTTGTGATTGTCATACTCTATATTTGCAACATTAGAGGTGTCTTCATCATTTCTTTGTAAATTTGTATCATCATGATTTTCCTCCTCGTCATGATTTGTCCCACTATCCTCACTTTCAAATTATGCCTTTTTGTCACTGCTTTGTTCATGAGCACTGTCATGATCTTCTTCTTCACCATCGCTGTCATTTTCTGCTTCATTATGTGTGCCTATACCCACACTGATTTTCCCACTGTATTCACTTTCAAACTCTACCTATTTATTACTGCTATCTTTATCTTTGTCACTGCTCCTTTTATCACTATTATTCGGCTCACTGTTTTCTTCTTTACCTTCATCATTCTGCTCATAAAAATCTACATTTTCTTCATTGTCTTCTTCCCCATCGCTTTCTTCTCTTACATCTTCCTCTTTGTCATCACTTTCTTCACTTACATATTTATCGTTGTCATCACTTTCTTCACTTACATCTTTATCTTTGTCATCACTTTCTTCACTTACATATTTATCATTTAGCCCACTAATTTTTCCACTGTCTTCTTTACTGCTTTCATCTGCCTCCTCTTCACTGTCCTTGGTATCTTCTCCACTATTTTCACTTTCTTCACTTTCATCTTCCTCTTTGTCATCACTTTCTTCACTTACATATTTATCTTTTTCATCACTTTCTTCACTTACATATTTATCATTTAGCCCACTTCTTTTGTCACTGTCTTCTTTACTGTTGTCATTTGCCTCCTCTTCACTATCCTTGGTATCTTCTCCATCATTTTCACTTTCTTCACTTTAATTTTCCTCCTCTTCATCACTTTTTTCTTCTCCTTGACTGTCATGTTCTTCTTGACTATCATGTTCCTCCTTGTCACTGCTTTCTTCATGTTCTAAGGCTTTAGGGGAAGGTGAAAGAGGGAAGTTTGTTTGGGGAGAGGATTCATGTGAAGAAGATGAATCATGGTCAGCGCAGGGTGATGGAGGTGTGGGAGGAGGAATTTGAGATGATTATGGTAAAATTCGTAGAGGAAGGGGTTGTGGACTTGTGAAAACACCATGGGCGATGAAAACTTCTGATGGGATGCCTTGTTGCTCCAATTGGTGTAAGACAATCATTTTGATGAGGGAATGATGGAAAAGACTTTAAATTTGTTGGGAGGGAGGCCTTTTTTGCACAATGGATGACATTTTATCAATAATTTTACAAAGGTAGTAGGGAAAATGAAGCAGTTTCGCCTTAGTAAAATGCATGAGTAGTCTTATGTGGTAGGAATAGATCCTGGAAAACCTACCTTCACAGGAGAATTATTTCATAATGATCTTCATTAAAGGAGCATATATGTCCAAAAAATGAGAAAAGGGGGAAATGGTCTTGCAATAAGCTTGGCAACTTGGTTTTAAGAAGGGATAATAATGGCTTAGGTCCAAATACACTTGTTTGAACCATTTTTCCCCCATGCAAGGTATTCGAGTGGCCATATAGATTGCATTGGTGGTCAGCTCAAAATTCACTCCAGCTATATGTACATGGTGGTCATGGAGGTTAAGGACAAAAAGTTTGTTCAATTGATGCTGACTTTGGACTCTCTACACTTTCTCACAGAACTCACAGCATCCTACCTCTTGAAAATATGAAACTATAGTAGGAGAGGCTGTCAATTCTTTAGTTTTTATAGGCTCAAACCTATTTGCTTTCCCACCCTTCCTCTGCTGTCCTTTAGGCTTTTGACTTTCCTCACTACTGTTAACACTGCCTTCTCTAGGCATTCTGTCCTTCACCCTTGCCTTAAGATTTAAAAAACTTGACACTGCTTGAGGAATGATGTGAAGATGGTGAGTGATATGGTGAGGTTGCAATGGTGTCAAGGCTTAGCAGTGTGGAGGTCAGGTGTGAAAATGGAGAGGTTTATTTGGTAGGAAAACTACTTTTAGCGTGGAGACCAAGTATTTCCTTTTTAGTATTTTAATTCTCTCTAAATTCACCCTTCAAATTTCTTTATAATCCTACCTTTAGAAAATAGGAAAAGGTAAAAAAAAACCAAAATACCTCTCAAAACTCCCACAGCTGAAGTAAAAATACACAGGGGGGTAGCATGGGTCAGTTCGGGCGACCTTTGCACATCGAGTTGGGCAACCTTTGCATGCCCAGGAGCGTAGTGCAGTAGACCCTACAAACACTGCCAGGCAAGTTAGAACAATAGTCGGGTCCTCCTGTGGAGTCCTGAATGCACAGGAGCACAACACATCTTGTATGCTGCCGAGGGTTTATGCATGGGCCAGTCGGGTCCTTTTTGTATGTCCTGTCGGGCAGGCCTGAACAGACAGCAGGAACGTAGCACACCTTGCACACTTCCAGGGGTTTCTCCACAGGCCAGTTAGGTCCCTTTGCACACCCAGGTGTGTAACCCGACCGACCCTGCATGCGCTGCCAGGCGAGCTTGAACAGTCGGGTGCGTAGCATAGTGTGTTGTCATGTCTTACAGGCAGAGTCTGCACACATAGAAACATAGTGCAGTGCTTCAGGAGTGCAACTCTCAATAGAAATTTTCACAGATAATGTTTATAGGAGTGCGACATGATTCAATAGGTGCGTAGCGCAAGTTTCTTGCCCAAAAGCCTGCCAGAAAAACACTGATTTTTATGCCCGAAAGCTTTTTCTCTCTTGTTGGCATATGACAAATAAGTTTGAATGAAGACCATATGATTTTTATACCCTTTGGAAATAATAATTAAAACCCCAAACCCTCTTTTCTAATGTTCACTTTTGGTCTTTCTTCCTTTCATTGATATTTTTTTCTTTTGTGCAGGAGGTGACTTTAAACATAAAAATGACCTTTTAGTAATTTATTTGAGAACTTAACAGTTTTCCCTCTCAGTGCCTTTGACAATGATATGTATGCTTTTTCAAAGGCTGTACACCATGCATGTCATGTTTTGATTGACCAATTCTAATCTGTTGTAGGTGTCATAACATAGTATTTTGGCTTCTTGGTCATTTTCGAAATCTTGGAAACTTAGGTCACTTGATAGGAAAACTCATGATTTGCTTAATGTGCTATTTGGACATTTTGGCCTTATGTTTTCCCTCTTTGACCATTTTCATGAATATTGACTGTTCTTGACAGTTTTTTGCCTCCTTCATACTAATACTCTTCAGAATTTTATCCCTTTGATGAAGTGACAAATAAAACCCCTTCTATCTGATTTCAACCATGAGGGGCCTCCTTTCAAATTTCTTCTAAAAACCTTCTGATCTTTAATGGGGTTTTATGACCTGTAGGTCACCTTTGCATAACTTTTTATACTTCTAGCTTAAGGGCCTTTTTTCTTTTCTTATTTATCATTCCTAGAGTATTTGATGTTAGGCTTGGTGGTGCTCATGCATCTCTGTTCTGTTTGAACTTTTGCATGGATATTGACTGTTCATGAGAGTTTTTTATCCTTCACACTAATACTTTTCAGTCTATATTTTCGGTGTGGTGAAAAAGTGTGCCTAAAATAAGACTTATAAGTCATTCCCTATCATAATTTTTTAATCTTTTCCTGCTGTCATGAAGGAGGTCTCTCACTATGATTTCTTGCTTCAATGAATCCTTAATCCATGCACATTTTTTCTTCTGTATCTCGTCTTCATGATCCCCATTGTGAACTTAAGAATTTCTCTCCTCTTCTGATGTGGATGCCCTTAAGGAGTTTTATCCTCTTACCCTACCTTTCTTCTGCTGATAGCTATAATAAAGCATTCCCGCAGAAATGCTTTAACATAGGCGAAATGTCTTTTTGCAGACTCTATACTCTGATCTAGGAGGTCCTTCCTTGAAGGCCTTTTGACACCCTTTGGACATTCATGAGCTCACATTATTTTCATTTTATTTCACCTTTGAGCACCTGTGAACATAGTGATTTTAGGAAACCAAAGCAATGCATAACCTAGGAGACCCTATAATGACCTATTGGGATATCAGTTTGGATTAGGTGTTTGACTAAAAACTAGAATCATGGTTTGGAGATGTAAATAGGGTTTTGACAACTCTTTATGCATTTCCATCCAAGAAACTAAAATATTTGATTTATCTAAAAAGCCTAGAAAGGGAATTTTATAATAACCACTGCTTGAGGCACTTGGTGAGTAGGGGAAAAAAGGTTTTAGGCTTTTTGGCAAACCAAGGTGTAAAGATAGAAGGCTTAGAAAACCAGAAATAGAGTGGTAAAGTCAGAGGTGGCAAGCATAGTGAGAATGAGGGATATAAGTCCATTATTTTGGTTTTCTGGGAGTGAGAGATTGTCCATGCCTTGGTAGAGTAGTGGAATAGTGAAAATTTAATCCTAAGGATAATGAAGGTAGTGAGATTTCTAGAACTCACGAGATTCTTGAATTGTGTTTCTAGAGATCTAGGATAAGAATTTAGTCATATAAATAGGTAAAATTTATCGATGAATAACAGTGGATCCACTTGGGGAGGGTAGCTCCTTTTCAGGAGGTGTCCAAAATTTCAGATGTCTTGGTTTATGAAGACCAGTGCCTCATCCATTGGGTATATTTTTCTTCTTTTCTCTTGCTGCTGCTTCCTTGAAGTAGTGATTTTGATAATATGAAAGCATGATTAAATCAACTTCATCTATACCTGCCCAACCTATTTTCCTAATTTTTTTCTCTTCCTTGGGTGCACTTGAACTGGCAAACCCATTGACATTTTTTCTTTTGAAAGCAAAGAAAAACTATCTACTTCTACACTTATTTCTTCAATGAGTTCATATTATGCTAGTGAATTCTTCTTATTCTCTACCTCGACTATTTGACTGTCAAGATTAAGCAGTATGACAGACTTCATTCTCTAAGCTACTGACAAGAATTTTAAAGCACGAACTGAACCATGATTAGGCAACCTGATTCATCATGAGTTGTGGCATTGAGACAAGCTTCACACAAACATTATTTTCATAAGCAAACAAAACTAGAAGGTGTGAGGGCTATGTTTCATGATTTGTTAATCATTCCTATCCTTCTCCTTGGTTCAGATTTAAGCATGTGGAACCAGTATCTTTCATTCCTAAACTGTTTTCTTTTGAAAATTCAAGCTTCAATGATTTGACCCACATTCTTTCACTAACTTATCAACAATAAATTTAAAACATGTTTCATGTAATGTTACAAATGGGGAAAAATAGGCACAGTAGGGAATATCTTAAGATATTCCACTATGGATTCACATCTTTATGGAAGCACATCAAAAATTCTAAACTAGAGATAGACTGGTAGGGAATTTATTGGTTATATCACCTCTAAAGAGAGGGTGGAAACTAGAGGCTTCCTGGCCCGTTCGAGACTCTGTATATAGAGAACTGATGAAACAAATAAAGTATGGGAATAACACACTCCAAATGGAGCTTGAAATAATTGGGATCCTTAGATCTATATATCTAAATAATGGATCCAAAAGAGGAGAAAAAACCAAACAAGTAAGAAGCGGGAAATTCCACTCTCAGAAAAATCTGCAATAGGCCCAAGGGAGACGTTGTATAAGCAAGCCAATGTAAAAATAACACAGACCAAGGCTGGGTTCCCTTATTTTAGGCTGTGTGGGACCTCCATGCAGATTTTTAGCAAAAAAAAATGGGTTTAGAGGGCTTAAACATATCTCCCACAATCAACACTAGCTGAAAATCAGCTAAAGGAGAGAGCAAAATTAATAGAGAAACCCTCCTTCAGGAATTGCGTAGTTTTAGTTTGGAGTCACTGGAAATTAGACATTGAAATCATATTACAGTATGGCAGCAAGAAATCTGATCCATAATTAATTTCTTTTGCATAAACATTGAATTTACATGAAGAATGAGCAAGAATTCTTCAGAAATTAAGCAGTAATACATGTAAAAGCTGCAGAAAAGACTTGACAGCATTCTATATGAGGAGCTTCAGCTGCTGTAGGTTAAATATTAGATCTAAAACTGATATATGGCTGAAAAATAAGATCCATACTAGATCTAGAAACTACTCAGCCTTATTAACAAGATCCCCTTGGGGTTTCATCAAAAAATTGCATAATAAAGTGTAGATCTAGCTTTTAATACACTGAACCACAGAAAAATTCAGAGATTTCTGAAGATGGATTTCATTAAATTATATATCAGATCTTAATATGAATAGATCAGCAAGCTACTTTAAAAATATTCAAAGTGAGAGGCAAGTCTCAATCACCAGAGAGCAAGTACAATGAGAAATCTAAACAACAGTGAAACATGTACATGAGAATAACGCAGTTCATGGAAGGGAATACACATTAGCTTAAATGATATGATACAACAGATAAAAATTACAGATCTGAAAGTAAAATGAGAGTGAGATCCTCTTCCGAGTGGTCACAAGACACCCTCCCTAAGAGAAATCTCCTCTAAACAACTAGATCTTGTAGATCTAGTTCACCCACTTGCTACAACTCACAAGCAGCTGCAAAACCCTCAACAGGACCAACGCTGCTATAGAGATGAAGCTTGGCCATAATGCCGGATAGTGGAGAGATGCATCATAATCTCCTCCAAAGAGCTACTCCATGGAAGAAGAAAGTATTCCTAAACAGGAAATCCTCTTCCCTTAGGCTAAACAACCAAGAGACTAGAGTTGCTACAGCAACTTCTAGAATTCTTCAACAAACTTTGCTTTTTGCCTCTCCTTATTTTTATAACATGAGGGCTTGCCAAAACCCTAAACCACCTTCTTCAACTTATACTCTTTCACACAAAATATCCTCTTCTAGAAGTACGTTGTGCTTGATGGATAAGCTTCCCTCCAATTTGCCCTGTAGGTGGGGCCAAGTTTGACCCATTCAAATGAATTTCCCCTTTTTTTACTTAAGGGTGTTTAATATAATAGCCCAGATTTATCCCCTTTCACATTGGGCATGTATTTATTCTCAACTTAGGAGTTTAATAGACCTCCTTCTCATACTTTTATTCATGAATAAAGAAAACTAAAAATAAAATGCAACATTCCCATTAACTGCAAAAATTGGGAATATTACAGTCTCCCCCGGCAAAATGTTTCTTGCCCTCAAGAAACTCTTATTGTAGATGCAAACCATATATTCCCTCCAAATGCCATCCACATAAGGAAGGCTTCCTCCATTTGCGACAATAGGTTATGTATGTTTGGTTCCAAATTTGTCTTCTACCAATGCATGAGATGACTCCCAACTGTGAGGTTAGATGTCCTATTCTTACCAAGAAGTACAAGATGACAAATACATGATGTCCAACACCATCACAAAAACATGAGAGACATAAAGTAAGGTAGCTTCTCCATAAAGGAAAAAATTCAACATGCAGATCATTCCTCCATCCCATGTTTGTGAACTTGAATAAGCATTGCCATGCCTCCATTCTTAGCCCTGTTGGCCTTGTTGGATCCAAACTCCATTATTCAGTGTTATGAAAAGAAGAAAGGGAAGGAGTAATATGGGTAAACAAAATATGTCAAACCATATTCTCCCAAAATCAACCACCGAAGCAATGCCCTTTGCTACCATCCTCCATCTCCTCCATGTAATATGGAAAATCCATGCTTCCCAAAAGATGATGTTCATGCCTTTCTTTGCTGCAATTTATCTCTAATACATAAGGCATGAATCAGAAAATTGTGAGCCATGGGGTGGTCACCATACTCATTCAAAAGCACCAAAGCAACAAGGAATCTTGCTGCCCTCTTTCCTCCTCATGTTCATCATGAAACAAAACCATGCTAATGGACCTATGGTATGTCACATCAGCCCAATACAAAGTACCATCATCAATGCACATCTTGAGATAATCATGCCAAATTTTTCACCATGCAAAACACATAGACATAGGAGATGTCATGTGGTGGCCATACCTCCTCAAGTGAAAAAAAATTGTACATGCCTTCTCTTGCTGCAACATAACATTGAAATCCAAGGCATGATTTAGAGAATAATGAGCTATTGGGTAGCAAACATACTCACCCAAAATCAGCCATAGCAACAAGGACTTTGTAGCCTTCTTGCCTCATCAACACGTGGATCTTGGAGCAACAACACAATGATGAACATGTAAAATGTCTCATCAACATAGTATAAGCAAGCTCCCTCATACCACATCATGTGGGAGTCATTTCCCCTCCCAAGCCAAGGTTTATGCATGAAATATATCTCCAACAGAAATGCATGTGGACATATGAGACATACTTCAAGCATAGGTGAATACATGGACATAAGATTTAACATGTGATGTCCAACTCTCCTTCTAACAACCACATCGTCCATGCTTCCTCTTCATGTAATCTACTAATGATGTACCAAGCATGAGATAATAGAACAAGAATCTTTGGGTAGAGATCATGCTTACCCCAAGGCAACCAGAGCTGCCATGCCTCCTCATACATTTCATAACTGCTCTTCAAGGCATAGATCAGAAAAATAGGTTCCTTTGGAGAGTGATAGGAGTCTCCCAAGGGAAACCAGTGTAACCAAGCTTGCTGGTCCATATATGTCTGCAAGTGATCATGTGACCCCCTACTCACCATCCTCATCCACTCACTCAAATATGTAAGTTGAGTGATGTGCTGCATAATCATGGCATTCTCCATTTGTAGAATACCATCTCCTTTAACCCACTAAAGAAATTTGCATCTCATGAAATACTAAAATGCATCTCTATTGTGATCTCTTAGTGAGACCCTCTTCTCATGTATGGTCTTCCAAAACCAGTGAAGCTTTGAATCTTCAGAACCTCCAACATGCTCCAAGAATGATGAAGCCTCTTTGTCACAGCCATTAAGTGACAGAGTTGTGATATACTTTTGCTTCAAATCAACACCTTGCTCTAACCCTTGGCTATGCATGGATATTGAAATAATATGTGCTGAAATCTTATGCATACCTTGGATCAATTGATATGTAGGAACCTCTTGATAGAACACAAAAGTTCCTCCATCCGAATCAATGATACCTCCAACTTATGGTAAGAATGATGGCTACCTTTCTTCAAGTATACCCGCGCTGGTATCTTTATTCTCCTCCTCATGCATCTCTGGATTCATGCATGGGACCCCATATGTTAAGAACTCAAGGCTACCTTGCAAATATGAAAGTGCCTCTTCTCTAGATGCAAGCTCCTTAGCAGCAGGTAGTGAAAATGGAGATCTCTTTCCCAAAGTGACAAGATTGACATTCTCCTTCGTTTCCATGGGAGATGTCTCTTTGTAGCTCATAATTGTCCTCTCCTCTTAAAAATCCTTCATATTTTCTTCAATACTATTCAATGTTTGAAAAAGAAGCAATGAGATCTCTTCTTCAGTCATTCTCCCTGCCTTGTGATGACAAGAAGTGTATGGTTCTTCCTCTTCATCTTGAAACCCTTTAGGAGTTTCTTTGCATCTCTTTTCTTCATTTATATACCTCTCACATTCTTCAAAGAAAGTGGGCATAGTGGATCTATGAGGAGATCTAGGATTCTCTGGTCTTCTACTTTGCTGATAGGAAGTGCTAGGGCTTCCTTCTTCTTCTTGAAATCTCATGCAGCTCTTACTGCAACTTACTTCTTCTCGAAACCCTATAGGAGTCTCGGTGCTTCTTCTTTCTCTCTTATGATTTACCTCTTGGGAGAGGCCCTTATTAGATCTGAAAAATGATGAGAATAATCTCATCTTCTCCTTCAAGCTGATCTCTGCTTCTTCTCTTTAATTCACTGGTAGCTTGATCTCACAGGCTGGGCCAAAGATCATGCTTTGATACCACTGTAATGTTCCAAATGGGGAAAAATAGGCATAGTAGGGAATATATTAAGATATTCCACTATGGATTCACAGTAGTATGGAAACACATCAGAAATTCTAAACCAGAGATAGACTGGTAGGGCATTTACTGGTTATATCACCTCTAAAGAGAGGGTGAAAACCAGAGGCTTCCTGGCCCGTTCCAAACTCTGTCTATAAAGAACTGACGAGACACAAAAATTATGGGAATAACACACTAAAAATGGAGCTCTCAACCCTTGGGATCCTTAGATCTACAGATCTAAAGAATGGATCCAAAAGAGGAGCGAAAACCAAACAAGTAAGAAGCGGGAAATTCCACTCTCAGGAAAATTTGCAATAGGCTCAAGGGAGATGATGTATAAGAAAGCCAGTGTAAAAATAACGTAGACCAGGGCTGGGTTCCCTTATTTTAGGCTCTATGGGACCTCCATGAAAATTTTCAGCAAAAACAGATGGGTTTAGAGGGCTTAAATAGATCTCCCAAATTAACACTAGCTCAAAATCAACTAAAGGAGAGAGGTGAATTAATAGAGAAACCCTCCTTCAGAAATTGCGCATTTTCTGCTGGGAGTCACTGGAAATCAGCCATTGAACTCATATTATAGTATGGAATAAAGAAATCAGATCCATGATGAATTTATTTTGTAGGAGCATTGAATTTACATGAAGCAAGAGCAAGAATTCTTCAGAAATTAAGCAGTAATACATGTAAAAGCTGCAGAAAAGACTTGAAAGCGTTCTATATGAGGAAATTCAGCTTCTGTAGGTTAAAAATCAAATCTACAACTGATATATGGCTGAAACATCAGATCCATACCAGATCTGGAAACTAATCATCCTTTTTGACAAGATCCCCTTGGGGTTTCATCAAAACATTACATAATAAAGTGTATATCTAGCTTTTAATACACTAAACTGCAGAAAACTTCAGAGATTTATAAAGATGGATTTCATTACATTATATATCAGATCTGAATATGAATATATCAGCAAGCTACTTTACAAATCTTCAAAGTGAGAGGCAAGCCTCAATCACTAGAGAGAAAGTACAATGAAAAATCTAGACAACAGTGAAACATGTACATGAGAATAACACAGTTCATGGAAGGGACTACGCAGTAGCTTAAATGAAATGATACAACAGATACAAATTATATATATGAAAGTAAAATTAGGGTGAGATCCTCTTCTGGGTGGTCACAAGACACCCTCCCTGAGAGAAATCTCCTCTAAACAACTAGATCTCCAGATCTAGTTCACCCACTTGCTGCAACTCACAAGCAGCTGCAAAACCCTCAAAAGGACCAGCGCTGCTATAGAGATGAAGCATGGACATAATGCTGGATAGTGGAGATATGCATCAAAATATCCTCCAAAGAGCTACTCCATGGAAGGAGAGAGGATTCATAAATAGGAAATCCTCTTCCCTTAGGCTAAACAACCAAGAGACTAGAGTTGTTGCAGCAACTTCTAAAATTCTTCAACAACCTTTGCTTGTTGCCTCTCCTTCTTTTTATAACATGAGGGCTTGCCAAAACCATAAACCACCTTCTTCAACTTATCCTCTTTCACGCAAGAGATACTCTTCTAGAAATACGTTGTGCTTGATGGATAAGATTCCCTCCAATCTGCGCTGTAGGTGGGGCCAAGTTTGACCCATTCAAATGAATTTCCCCTTTTTTACACTTAAGGGTGTTTAATATAATAGCCCAGATTTATCCCCTTTCACATTGGGAATGTATTTATTCTCAACTTAGGAGTTTAATAGACCTCCTTCTCATACTTTTATTCATGAATAAAGAAAACTGAAAATAAAATGCAACATTCCCATTAGCTACAAAAATTGGGAATATTACATTTCAGCCATGATTAGGCTAGATGACTGAAACAAGACCTTCTCTCTGAACCAACAGTGGCATTTAAAGTTGCTCACTTTTAGCAGTACTATTTTTTGGGTATAGTGTTGTTCCTTCTCTTTTAATCTTCCCTCTTTTCTATTTTTCTATGTTTTTGTGTTTTTTGTCTTTATGGCCTTTTATCAAACAATGTTATGTACAATGAGTGAAGGCTTAAAGCTAAAAATATTGATAAAATTAGTGTTTTAGTGTCCTTCCATTGACAGGACCTCCAAATGCTTCAGCTCCATCTAGCTCTTGTAAAAAGAAAGCATTTTTTCCTCTAGTTGAACTGATAATGAATGGACCTTTCCACACATTTTGAAACTTACCATGTTTACCTTTGTCTTCTCTCCTTGAGTCCCATTTTAGCACTTTATCTCCAATCTGGAAATAATTGTCCTTGGTCCTTCTATCAAATATTTTCTTCATTTTTTCTTGTACTACATGAGTCATTTTCTAAACCTCCTCTCTTGTTTGTTGTAAATGGATAGTTTGGTTCAGCCTCCTTTGCATGTCATTCTCTTCTGATTGCACTTCTTGTAGCAGTTTCATCACCGGGACTCCCAAATATGTTGGGAAAATGGCATCCATGCCATACAATAGTTGATAGGGAGACATACCGATTGATTTCTTGGTGGTTAGTCTATCAACCCATAGTGCATGTACTGGTTTTCCATGCCATGATTTTTTATTGTGTTCCAGGAGCTTCCTAATGATATTGACCAAGCTTTTATTAGAAGACTCAGCTAGCCCATTACCTTGAGGGTAATAAGCTGTGAAATGGTCCAAGGTGATGTGATATTTATAACAAAAGTCAACCATTATTTTGGATGCAAAGGCAACATCATTGTTTGTGATGATATTTTTGGGGCAACCAAATCTAGACAGGATATTGGTCTCAAGAAATTTGATAATGACTAAATCAGTGGTGTTCCTAGATGGGATGGCTTCTATCCATTTGGTGAAGTAATCAGTGGCAGTGAGGATCCACTTGTGTTGGGAAGAAGAAGTAGGGTGGATCTCTCTCATTAAGTCTAAACCCCATTGTTGAAAAGAAGCTTCAACAATGATAGGATGCACAAGTAAAGGTAAGAGTTTTTTCTTGCCATAAAAAATCTAGCATTTATGGCAAGTCATGACTAGTTTGTGGGTGTTAGGGAAAAATGTGGGCCAATAATAGCTAGCTCTAAGAATTTTGTTAGCTTTGGTTTTCCAGTAAAGATGCCCCAAACATTCTCCTTCATGCAGTTCATGCATGATATTTCCTGCATCATCCTCAAGAAAACACTTAAATAATATACCAATGGGATTTTTCCAATATAAAATTCCATCTAAAATGCAGAAATTCAAAGCTTTTTGTTTCAGTAATCTTGCTTTTGTATTTGATAAGGTAGGAGGAGTATTAAGATAAAACAGTACATAAAGAATATCAGCATACCAAGATGAATTCAAAAATGTTTCTTCAACATGAGGGGTTGTTAATTCTTCTTGTTCTTATAAAGTATCAACAAAATTGATATCCAATGCTTGGAGATTTATTTTAGCCATAAGTTTTGCAAGCCCTTGTCCTTTAACCAATTTAATGGATCTGATTTCTAAGTCATATTATAAAATAATAGCAATCCACTTTCCTCTTCTACCATCTGGGTCCTAATTTAAAATTTCTTTGACAACAGTGTGAGGAACAAAAGCTATGACATGAGAATGTAACATATAAACTCTAAAATATTTCAATTCTTTAATGAATGCAAAGGCATGCTTTTCCATGATGTTGTACTTTAGGGGAACATCTCTAAGGGCTTTACTAAAGAAGGCTATGGGTTTTTCTTGCCCATCATGTTCTTTTGTAATAAAACATCAGCCATGGTATGTTCATAGGCAAATGAGAAAATATAGAAGTCTTTGGTGAAATCAAGACTTATTAGGACCAGTGTTTGGGTGAACGCTTGCTTAACCAGTTCAAAATATTGTTTGGCTTCTAAAGTCCACTTAACTCCTATTTCCTTTTTAAGCATGTTTGTAACATTTCTCAAAATTTTAGCTAGGTTGGGGATGAATCTTCTTAAGAAGTTGATTTTCCCAATGAAAGACTGCAATTCCTTAATATTTCTAGGATGGCTGATTTGCAATATGCCTTCAATCCTTTTGGGGTCTATTTTGATCCCTCTTCAGAGATGATGTGGCCTAGGAGTTTTCCTTCCTCGAGACCAAACAATGTTTTCTTGGGGTTTAAAGACAAGCCATATTTCCTACATTTTTCAAAAACCTTTCTCAAGTGGACTAAGTGTTCTTCATCAGTCTTAGAATAAATAGTGATGTTATCAAGGTAAATGACTATGAAGTAGCCTATGTCTTCTGAAAAGGCTATTTCCATGTCCATTTTAAAATTTTCCCCCAAATTCATCAACCCAAATGGCATTTTAACATGAATGAATGTACCCCAAGGTGAAGTGAAGATAGTTTTGTGTTGATCACTTGGGAATACTAGCACTTGGTTGTAACCAGAAAAACCATCAAGAAATGATATTCTCTTAGCGCGAACTACCTTTTGAAGTATCTGGTAAATTTTAGGCAAGGGATAGTTATCTTTTAAGAAGGACCTGTTCAGATTTCTAAATTCAGTGCAAAGTCTAATCTCCCCGGTCTTCTTCCTAACTGACACAATATTGGAAACCCACTCGGAGCATCTAAGGGGAACAATTATCCTAACATCATACATCTTCTTAATTTCTTGTTCAACTAAAGGTAGTAAAACAGGGTTTATTCTCCTTAAATTTTTCTTGAAAGGTTTCTAATTTTATTTGAGAGGGATTTTTTGTTGAATAATTCTTGTGTCATAAGATTTTAGGTCTTGATATCCCCATGCAAACACATCTTTAAACTCCTTAAAAAGCTAAATATACTTATGTTTTATGTGAGGAGGAAGGGTCTTGGAGAGTTTAATCATTTTGGGTTCCTTTATGTTTCCTATGTTGAATTCTTCAACATCAGTCTTGATAGACTCTATCTTTGGTTTTTTAGCCACATCATTAAATTCAAACAGTTCTTCTAATGGTGCAAGCCCTCTTGGTAATGTGTCATTTTTGCATTGTAAGACTTCTAAGTCCTTTTGGTCTAGATCTTCAAACATTTCATCCTCATAAGGATGTGTGAGCAGATTTATATCAACAAAAGAGGGAAACTATGATTCATGATCTTTATCTTCAGCAGGACCATCTTCCTCATGTTCTAATCTAGGTTTAATCAATGTAAATCCATTCCCAGATTGCAAGAAATCATAAATTTGTTCATCATACTCAAACACCTGCCAATGGTTAATGTTTTCAGGCACTATAGGATGATGTTTGACTTTGATAGGGTATTGTTCGTTTACAGGTGGTATTTGGCAATTGTTGGCAGCAAAGGCAAGCTCATTGGCGAGGCTATTTTGGGCTCTAGGAATGTAAGTGAGCTCATATTTCTTGAAATTTTTGAGGAGGTCTAGGCCTGCATTTATGTACTCTCTTAATCTTGGATTCTTGGCTGAGTATTCACCTTTGATTTATTTAATGACAAGTTTTGAATCTCCTTAGGCTGATATTTTCTTAGCTCCTAAGTCTTCAAGTAAGTGCAAACCAAGGAGGAGAGCCTTATATTCTACAATGTTATTAGTACATTGAAATTCTAATCTATAAGAATGACCCTCATTTGTGTTATGTATCCAGACACTAGCTCCTGAACTAGCCTTGCCACAGGAGCCATCAAAGCTCATGTTCCAAAGTGTTTCTACTTCATGTTTGTCACTGAGTTGTTGTTCAGGGCTGCTAGATTTTTGTTTATCATTTTCTTCATTTGAGGGTGAGTGTGAGTGTTCTAGAGGGCCTAGTTCTTTCTCACCTCCTTTTCCTTGTCCACTAATCTCATTTTCATTATAGAAGATAAAAGAATCCAAATCTTAATGAATGGAATAAACTGAGGTGTTGTTGGGGTTGTCTAGGCTACTTACCATATACTTCATGTGAGATTCCTGGTACAGTCTCCTTGTTTAGTTAAAAATTATGATGGTAGCATAAGACATGTCAACTTGGAGGTTCCCCAGTAGCTTGGATCCCTAATATCGGGACAAAAGCATGCCATATTTGGGGGGAATGTCAGCCACTAATATGTCCATGACTAGGCTCTTAGCAGGAATTTGTGTCAAATTGACACATAAATCTTTGATTAGGCCTAGGCACTTAACTCTGCTTGAATCGAAGGAGTACATATCTTTGTAGGGCCTAGTTATTTCTAGGCCTAATTTCTCCATCACTAACTTTGGCATGAGGTTGTGAGAGGCACTAGAGTCTAGCATGGCATTATGTAGTATTTTTTCATGTATATTTAGGCTAACATAGAAAGGTGGAATGGCTCCTTCTTGGCATTTTCCATCTACTTCGGGTCCAAACAACAGCTCTGGTTTGTCATCTATCAAATTCAAAGTATTGGTATCATTTCCAATGTTTAGAACTTTTAGAACTTGAGATTTATACATATCCTAAGCTACTAGTTCAGTGAGAGGTATGGTTATTTTGATTTTAGCAATCTCTCCTTCAAAATTGAAAGGTACTTGGGTTTTAGACATATCTACATTAGTTTTATCAACCACAAATTTTTCTACATTTTTAAATTTTTTATTCTGATTTTGGGATTTGGTTACTAAAATTTTCAGGGCCACTAGCAGAGGTACTAGGTCAACTAGTGTCACCACTTGGTTGGCTAATTCTACCTTTTTTAGGATCAGTTTTCTTAGCCATGGTGTTGGTATTGTCTGCTGTTCTTTTAAGAAGGTTTTTGGGGGTTTTCCTAATAACAATGTCTAAGTTGTTTTTATTGGATTTGTCTTGGTTTTTCTTGCTCGCAAGGTCATATTGCTTGTGGACTTCCATTATGGCGTTTTCCAATCCCAACTCGTAGTATTCAGAATCTTTATGGCTTGTTTCATCTAGATTCGAGGAGAAGAAACCTTGTTCTTCTTCTATGAGAAAAACATCACCCTCATTATCAGAGCCTATTAAGTTTAGATGATTTTCATCCGATTGTTCAATATCTCTTTCCCCTTCATCTACATACTTATCTTGGAAGGGTGGCCTGATTTGTTGATCATTTTCCTTTTGTCTGATTTGGGGTGGATCTCTTCTGAAGTTCTGATTCCAGTTTTTATTTTGGGGATTTGGTTGGTTCTCTCTAGGAGGTGTTCTTTAGTTTATGCTTATTATCTCCATCATTCTCTCCATGGTTCTAAGTAGGTTGTCAATCTTGGAATCATATGAGGAGGTTGAGGGTATGGTTTCATCTTTGTAGGTTACCCTCTTTTTTGATCTTAGCCTAGCTCTCTTTTCAATTAAGTTGGCCTCTACACTTATAGCTCCCTTTTGCATGTCTTCTAAAGTTAGGGGCTCTCTTTCTCTTAGCTGATAGGCCATGCCAAGGTCAAAAACTTCCAGGAATTTAGCTAAGGCTAGGCCTAGTGGGGGTTTCATATGAGGTGGGAGGGCATTGTATACACTGTTAAACCTGTTGCAATAATCTTGGACACTCTCCCCCGTATTCCTCATAAGATTGTTATATTCAGAAAGGATTTGGATGGGTTTTTTCTTGATTTCCCACTTGTTTATGAAAGTTTGATAAAGGGAAGGAAGATCATGTATGTTGTTGGGAGTCAAGTTCTTAAACCATTTTTAGCTTCTCCTCCTAGGCTTTGGGCAAAAATCCTCATCTTCATGGTTTCCTCGTCTAATTACATGTATTCAAAAGCATCATTTATTCTATCTACATGATATTGGGCAGTGGTAGATTCAACCCCGATAAAGTGTGGGATTATGGACTGACAGTCATTAGGCAAAGGTACCAAAGGTGGCGGTAAAACCAGGGGGCATACCAAGCTTTCATGATAGGAGCTAATGGTGGATTTACAAGCAGAGGATTTGTGATATGAGATGGATTGGTTTGCACAGTGGAGGTGTGAATCGGTGCAGCGGAAGTATTTGGACCAGTAAACCGATTCTGAGCAAACTTGGGGTGAAAAGAGCCAAAGTGGTGGAGAAGTTGGAAATCAGGTGGTGTGGAAGGAGAAGCTTCTCCGCTAGGACTCTGCTGCAAGTCTATGGGCTCAAGGTCGGTATGGTCAATCCTACTTTTTGACTTGGTTCTAAAAAGGTTTCTTGTGTGATGCAAGTCCAATTGGGGGTCTTGCAAGGCTGTAAGATGTTCATGTACAAAGATTGCTTTATGAATGGTCCTAATAGTAGTTAAGTTTCCAGTTTCAGAAGTTTTCCACAAAATCCTTTCTGGGTCATCAACTATAATAGGAGGGTTTGGTTCCAGATGAGATCTAGTATTGATTCTTCGCGAAGCCAGATTTCAAACTCAAAATTTAGAGAGGCTGAAATTTTTTTGAACATTTTCAAAACGTTTACCTCTTTTTGAGTTTGCTAAACTCACACAGTGTGTGAGTAGACTTCTAGACTTCTCATGGTTTATTCGAGACAATCCTATAGGATTCCATGGACACTAGTAAAGTTAGAAGGCGTACTAAAGGCTAGTGGAGTCGCAAGGTGGATATTTTTAGTTGTTTTGAAGATATGTGTCTATGGTCCACCACCAACACTGACAAGAAGCCAATCTAGGAATGTTTTGAGTTTTTTCGAGTTCCTATATGTAGCCCTAAGGTTTGTAAGACTATCCTATAGCTGATTCATAATTTTTCTAGGATGGCGAGACAACCAGATTATACTCTTTGGCTATTAACTTGAGTTCTCTATGATTTGATGAAGGTCTCTGAAGTCGTAAGGGATACTTAGATTGTCACTGACATCATATTTTGCATCATTATCACCATTGTGTTAGTGATAGTGATGAGGTAGCTATAAATCATAGGATACTGTTTAATCAAGGGATTCTGGAGTCCTAAGGGGTACTTATATTGTCGCTAACTCAGAAGGTCCCACCGTGATCACCATTATGTTGGTGTCCCGTGATTTAGCAGATTTGTAGACCAAATGGATAGGGTAAAATTAGACCAGTCTTTGGAGTCCTAGGACCTAGCCTTATTGGGCTCAAAGAGGGCTCTCTCTATTATGCGAAGGATGTGAACTTGTTCGCTTTAAGTATTTGATTTTAGGCTAGTTGTTAAGTGTAGGTTTGTTTTTTGTTTTGGTTTGGGTAAGATGATCAAGTAGGATAGGTAGAGTGAGAGGTTATCAAATCAATGGGGATATGGTGTCTATGAATTCATTGATATTTTAATAATGAATCTGGGTACATCACAGGGAAAATCTAGTGTAGTTAATGGATCTTTAAAGTTTATGTGTGAGATGAAATTGACATTAAGTTTGGGAACCAAGGTAGGGCAAAGGGAAGTTAAGAATCCTTTGTCAAATACCTATGAACAGGGAGATCTTTAAATAATGATAAGAAAAATATAATAATCATGAGATAGGGTGCACCATTGACTCAATGACAATACTTTTAAACAAATAATCATTTAAGATATACAATCCAATGGAACAGAGAGAGTAAGACAACTTATCTAACTTCAATGATTCTACTTTCAATATTTGAAAACATATAAGAGACAAATAGCATCAATAAATGAAGAGGGAATTCCTAAACATCATTCATTAAACTATAAAGAACTTTGAGGCAAACTAATAAGAATATACAAAGGGCAAGATCGAAACAAGACCTCTTTGGCTTAACCTAATCAATCAATACATCAAAGAGAGATTTCAAGACATATTTTAGATAGCATAAAAAAAGTGGGACTTACCATGAATCATGTTTTTAAACTAGCATATTAATCCAATAATGAAATAGACAAGCTTAGGTGGGCCTAAGGAGAAACTAAGAATTCCTTAAACTAACCCAGCAGAGGAAAACATGAAGACAATAGCAAACAGGAGGACTGAGGTGCCTCAAACAACATTTCTCATCCTATACTCTTCTGAGCTATTGCAATATAGAAAGATGGACATATGAAAAACAAGAAAATATGAAAAAATAAGAGATACTTAACCATTAACTAAACTCAACAATCCTGCAAGCAAACCTTCATCATTATCAATCAATGCAAATCATCCACAAGCTCCACAACACTAAATTGTTCTTCAACTTCCAAAAATCATGTATTGCTCTTAAACACATCAGAAGCCCAATATTACAATGAATCCTCATGCCTTATATAACAAGCAAGGATGAGGAAAGACAAATATAGCATCTAGAATTCTATTGGCTAATCAGAAGTATCTATATTGTCCTTGAGGCCTTGCAAGGCCCAAGTCACAAAAATATCTAAAATAAACATCTTTCCAGCCATTTTTAGCAATTAAATTAAAATTTAGGCTCTGAAAAGCCTACAGAAACTTTCCAAATGCACATTCTGACTTGTCAACCATAGGAGCGAAGCATTGTGTGTCAAATTTCAATTTGCATGCCAGGAGTGTAGCGTAGGAACATAAAAAATAGGTCGTCTAACAGTAGTGTTTTGAAGACCTTCCCGATGTCGGATAAGGCTCCATGATTTCTTGTTGGAAAGAGCATGAAGTCTAATTTACGTATCTATCATTTTTTTTCTTATATGACATTTATAGCCTATCAAAAAAGTGAAAATTCCAAGACTGGTAGGAAAGCAGCACATGTCCTGAAAAGCAGGCAGAATGGTGAAAATTTGGGTGTTTTTTACCCTTTTGGAGGACCAAAACAACTCCAATCGATCTGAAAATTAGTGAGCGTGCTCCTCTTATGATGAGAATCCTAAAATGCAAGGCATGTCTCCTGAAGATGCCCTAAAAAAGAGCATAGCATCAGGCGTGTTGCACTCCTAGCCTCAAAATTTGCAAAAAACAAAAACTTGTTCAATTTCTCCCAAATTCAGTAGATAAGTACCTCATGGGTCTTAGGAGACCTATAAAGAATATTGAGCCAAAATACCAAGGCTAGCTAGGTCATTTTCCTCCTTTTATGCTTGGATCTCAATTTTGGCCCTTTTGAGTTCTTGTCTTGCAAATTGTTCTCTTTGAGCATAATTCTTAGCCATTCTTCTTTGTAGATCCAAGTCTCTATTGGCCTTCTCCAGCTTGGTATCAAGGTGTATGTTAGCTCTCTCAAGCCATGATTCCCTACCATGTTCAATTTCCAGTGCAAGGAATTCTTGGAGAGAAAGTTGTTCCGCTTGGGTTGATTCTTCTTCTCTCTGCTTTGCCATTACTTTCCTTAGACCCATAGTTCTAGGTATCCTTCTAGTTTGAACCTCCTCATCACTACTCTCCTCATAAGTGCCCATGAATTCTGCCAACTTCACCTGTGCCCTTTGAGCCTCTTTCCGGTACCTAAGTGGTCTTTCTTCATGGATGGCTTGTTGAGCACTCATTTTCTTGTTTTTCATCTGATAAAAGTGATTCAAATACTTTTCTCTTTCTAATTCAACCTCCAAGTCCTTGATTTGTGCATTCCTGTCTTGGGGGAGGGAGTTTGAAATTATTGTTTCATTCTCATCATCACTATCTATGTGAATGAGTTCAAACTCTCTTTCTTTTTCATGATCTTCCTCTTCTTCTTTCACTTTTTTCTTACCTTTGTCCAATGGTTGAGCTGAAGTAGATGGCAAGGTCCCTTGCTTCTTGGAGGCAACAAACACTTGCCTTGATCCTCTTTGGTAAGTGAGAGTACAAGTTTTAACATGTTTCACTTGAATACCTTGATCATTGGTGACCTTAGGGCTGTTTGTCTTCTCATCAATGATTTTTGTATGTGTGTCTTCCTCACTTTTCTCTTGGCTGCCTTCTTGAGAGGCATTTTCATTTTCTCTCATGCTAGTATCACTGTCAATATTTTCATGATTTTCATACTTTTTATTTGCAACATTAGAGGTGTCTTCATCATTTCTTTGTACATTTTTATCTTCATGACTATCCTCCTCTTCATGACTTGTCCCACTGTCCTCACTTTCAAATTCTCACTTTTTATCACTGCTTTGTTCCTGATCACTGTCATGATCTTCTTCTTCACCATGGCCTTCATTTTCTGCTTCATTATGTGTGTCTATACCCACACTAATTTTCCCACTGTATTCACTTTCAAACTCTGCCTCTTTATTACTGTTATCTTCATCTTTGTCACTGCTCCTTTTATCACTGCTATTTGGCTCACTATTTTCTTCCTTACCTTCATCATTCTTCTCATCAAAATCTGCCTCTGTAATTGGGCTGTCATTGACTTCCTCATCCTAATTTAACTTACTTCCTTTTCCTTCTTGTTCACTTTTTGTTTCACTTCCTTTGTCACTACTTTCTTCTTCATCAACACTTTCTTCACTATCTTCTTCCTCATCACTTTCATCACTTACATCTTCCTCTTTGTCATCACTTTCTTCACTTACATCTTTATCTTTCTCATCAATTTCTTCACTTACATCTTTATCATTTAGCCCACTACTTTTGTCACTGTATTCTTTACTACTTTCATCTGCCTCCTCTTCACTGTCCTTGGTATCTTCTCCATTATTTTCACTTTCTTCACTTTCATCTTCCTCTTTTTCATCATTTTCTTCACTTACATCTTTATCTTTGTCATCACTTTCTTCACTTACATGTTTATCATTTAGCCCACTACCTTTTTATTGTCTTCTTTACTGCTTTCATTTGCCTCCTCTTCATTGTCCTTGGTATCTTCTCCATCATTTTCACTTTCTTCACATTCATTTTCACTTTATTCACTTTAATTTTCCTCCTCTTCGTCACTTTTTTCTTCTCCTTGACTATCATGTTCTTTTTTACTGTCATGTTCCTCCTTGTCACTGCTTTCTTCATGTTCTAAGGCTTTAGGGGAAGGTGAAAGAAGGAGGTTTGTTTGGGGAGAGGATTCATGTGAAGAAGATGAATCATGGTCAGTGGAGGGTGATGGAGGTGTGGGAGGAGGAAGTCAAGATGATGATGGTAAACTTCATAGAGGAAGGGGCTGTGGACTTGTGAAAACACCATGGGCGATGAAAACTTCCCATGCGACGCCTTGTTGCTCTAATTCGTGTAAGACAATAATTTTGATGAGGGAATGGTGGAAAAGACTTGACATTTGTTGGGAGGGAGGCCTTTTTTTCACAATGGATTACATTTAATCAATACGTTTACAAAGGTAATAGGGAAAATGAAGTAGTTTGGCCTTAGTAAAATTCATGAGTAGTCTTATGTGGTAGGAATGGATCCTGGAAAACCTATCTTCATAGGTGTAGTATTTCATAATGATCTTCATTAAAGGAACATATCTGTACAACAAATGAGAAAAGGGGAAAATGGTCTTGCAATAAGCTTGGCAACTTGGTTTTAAGAAGGGCTAATAATGGCTTAGGTCCAGATACACCTATTTGAACCATTTTTCCCTCATGCAAGGTATTCCAGTCGCCATAGAGATTGCATTGGTGGTCAGCTCAAAATTCACTCCAGCTAGATGTACATGGTGGTCATGGAGTTTAAGGACAAAAATTTTGGTCAATTGAGGGTGACTTTGGACTCTCTGCACTTTCATACAGAACCCATAGCAACCTACCTCTTGAAAATATGAAACTATAGTAGGAGAGGTTGTCAATTATTTAGTTTTTATAGGCTCAAACCTATTTTATTTCCCACACTCCCTCTTCTATCCATTAGGCTTTTGACTTTCCTCACTACTGTCAACACTGCATTCTCTAGGCATTCTATACTTCACCCTTTCCTTAAGATGTAAAAAAAATTAACGCTACTTGTGGAATGATGTGAAGATGGTGAGTGAGATGGTGAGGTTGCAATGGTGCTAAGGCTTAGTAGTGTGGAGGTCAGGTGTGCAAATGGAGAGGTTTATTTGGTAGGAAAACTACTTTTAGTGTGGAGACCAAGTATTTCCCTTTTAGAATTTTACTTCTTTCTCTAAATTCACCCTTTAAACTTCATTATAATCCTATGTTTAGACAATAGGAAAAGGTTAAAAAAAACCTAAATACCTCCCAAAAATCCCACAACTGAAGTAAAAGTACACAGGGGGGTAGCATGGGTCAGTTCAGGTGGCCTCTGCACGTCCAATTGGGTAGCCTCTGCACACCCAGGAGTGTAGCGCAGAATACCCTGCATGCACTGTTGAGAAAGTTAGAACAGTAGTCAGGTCCTCCTGGGCAGTCCTGAATGCACAGGAGTGAAACAAATCTTGCACGTTGTCGGGGGTTTCTGCACAGTCCTGTCGGATCCCTTTTGCACGTCTTCTCGGATATCCCTGAATGGACAGCAGGAGGCTGGAAACACACCTTTCATGTTGTCAGAGGTTTTTGCACGGGCTAGTCGAGTCTCTTTGCACACCCAAGTGTGTAGCGCGACAAACCCTGCACGTGCTGTTGAGAAAGCTTGAACAATTAGGCACACAACACAGTGTGTTGTCGTGTCTCCCAGGTAGAGTTTGCACGCAAAGAAACACGGCACAATGCTTCAGGAGCATAATGCTCAATAGAAATTTTCACAGAGAATGTTTACAGGAGTGCAACACAATTCAATAGGTGCATAGTTCAGTTTCCTGCCTGAAAATCTGCCAGAAAAAACATTGACTTTTATGCCTGGAAGCTTTTTCTCTCTTGTTGGCATATGAAAAATAAGTTTGAATGATGACCATATGATTTTTATACCCTTTGGAAAGAATAATTAAAACCAAAAACCCTCTTTTCTAATGTTCACTTTTGGTCTTTTTTCCTTTCACTGATATTTCTTTCTTTTGTGCAGGTGGTGACTTTAAACATAAAAAATGGCCTTTTAGTAATTTATTTGAGAACTTAACACTTTTCCCTCTCAGTGATTTTGAAAATGATATGTATGATTTTTCAAAGGTTGTACACCATTCTTGATGTGTTTTCATTGACCACTTCTAATGTACTATAGGTGTCATAACACAGTATTTTGGCTTCTTGGTCATTTTCGAAATCTTGGCAACTTAGGTCACTTCATAGGCAAACTCATGATTTTCTTGACATGCTATTTGGACATTTTGACCTTTTGTTTTCCCTCTTTGACCATTTTGATGAATATTGATTGTTCTTGATAGTTTTTTGGCTCCTTCATACTAATACTCTTCAGAATTTTATCCCTTTGGTGCAGTGAAAAATAAAACCCCTTCTATCTGATTTCAACCATGGGGGGCCTCCTTTAAAATGTCTTTTGAAAACCTTCTGATCTTTAATGGGGTTTTATGACCTTTAGGTCACATTTTCCTACCTTTTTAGACTTCTAGCTTAAGGGCCTTTTTTCTTTTCTTATTTATCATTCCTAGAAGCTTTAACGTTAGGCTTGGTGGTGCTGATGCACCTCTATCCTTTTTGACCTTTTGCATGGATATTGAATGTTCATGAGATTTTTGCCTCCTTCACACTAATAGTTTTTCAATCTATCTTTTTGGTGTGGTGAAAAAGTGTGCCTAAAATAAGACTTATAAGGCATTCCCTATCATCATTTTTTAATCTTTGCCTGCTGTCATCAATGAGGTCTCTCACTATGATTTCTTGCTTCAATGAATCCTTAATCCATGCACATTTGTGCTTATGCATATCTGTCTTCATGATCCCCTTTGTGAACTTAAGCATTTTTCTCCTCTTCTGCTATGGATGCCCTTGATGAGTTTTAGCCTCTTACCCTACCTTTCTTTTGCTAATAGCTATAATAAAGCATTCCTGCAAAAATTCTTTAACATAGGCAAACTGTCTTTTTGCAGACTCTGTGCTCTAATCTAGGAGGTCCTTCCTTGAAGGCCTTTTGACACCCTTTGGAAATTCATGAGCTTACCTTATTTTAATTTGATTTCACCTTTGAACACCTGTGAACATAGTGAGCTTAGGATACCAAAGCAATGCATAACCTAGGAGATCCTCTAATGATATATTGGGATATATTTTTGGATTAGGTGTTTGACTGAAAACTAGAATCAAGGTTTGGAGATGTAAACATGGTTTTGAAAACTCTTTATGCATTTCCATCCAAGAAACTGAATATTTGATTTATCTAAAAAGCCTAGAAAGGGAATTTTAAAATCATCACTGCTTGAGGCACTTGGTGAGTATGGGAGAAAAGGTTTTAGGCTTTTTGGAAAACCAAGGTGTAAAGGTAGAAGGCTTAGAAAACTAGAAATATAGTGGTAAAGTCAGAGGTGGCAAAAATAGTTAGAATGAGGGATATAAGTCCATGATTTTGGTTTTCTAGGAGCGAGAGATTAGCCATGCCTTGGTATAGTAGTGGAATAGTCAAAATTTAATCCTAAGGATAATGAAGGCAGTAATATTTCTATAACTCACGAGATTCTTGAATTTTGTTTCTAGAAATCTAGGATAAGCATTTAGTCATCTAAACAGGTAAAATTTACTGTTGACTAACATAATGAATGAACTGAAGTCGAACAGGCAAAAAAGTCACCTAATTACCAGCCAATGATGAAATATGTTAATAGGCGCAAGAGAGACCACCAATAATGACAATGGTTCTCAAGGTATAGCTAGTAAAATCCATGGAATGCGACCAATGAGCTAGAGTTGAACATCCGCGAAGTCACTCGATCGAAGGACAATGATGAGAACCTATCGTCGAATGCGAAGAAATTGCCATTAAGGAATGCAAGCTCTAAGGTACCAGAAGGGAGTCTCTAGATCAACTTCTTGGATAATGATTTGAAGTCAGCAGGAAGTGATCGTTCGAAGGAGGGCCATAATTTTTCCTTCATCATCGACACGAGAAAGAGGAATAAGATGATGTAATATTCCTAAATTAGCATGCAACTAATAGGAATATTTATTTTTCTTTTAGCACCTAGTTAGATGAATAAATGAGGAAGGAGACCCATAATTATCTTGAATAAGCATAAAATCCCTCTTGATGTGAAAATGGATCATTATAATAACTGGATCTAGCACTCTCATGTGTGAACAAGGACTAATGGATGTGGACAAAGTCAAGTTTGACCAAGTCAAAAACACTAATGTGGAAGGAGTGGATCATCAATAAAGGCAGCTCAATATGAATGTGGATTAGTTTAGACAACTATCTAAGAGCTGGATTGAATAGCCTTAGGTGTGAAAAGGGCTGGAGTAGGTTGAAGAGGTCAAACTTGACCAAATCAAACAATGTTGTTATGGAGGAGTGGCATTGATGAAGGTACAATGCAGTTTTGGAGGGAGATTGATTGTGTGATGGTGGAAACCCTAATGATTTGGACCCAAGATGAGAAGGCTCACATTTTTTATAAGGAGGAGGATGAAAGACATATGGGGTTATCTTATGAATTATATTTTGATATGTCTGTTTAGACCCTTTCTCTCTTCAGTTGTTTAGCTAAGATTGCTGGTGTTGTTTATCACTAGGTATTCATGTTTAGGAATTCCATCTCTTCCCTTTGAGTAGCTCTTGGGAGAGACCTGATCTATCATTCCACACATCCAACATTGGCACCAAGCTTCAGCCTTTAGCTACATCGCATTTTCTACATAATATTGTGTTGTGTTGCAGGGTGTTACAGTGGAGGGTTGAGAAACCCACTTTCCGAGTTGGGTTTGCATAGGAGGAAGGATTCCTTCTTTTGGGAGATCATTTTGGAGGGTTCTTGAGCTCATTTCAGATATTTGGTAGTAGGCCAATATATTTCCATCACCTATAGTGTAATTTCAGTCTAGAATTGCATTATTATTTAGGGCAGCTTCAGTAGGGGATCTTGTGGTTCTTTTGGAGAGTTTTCCTATGATTGAAGGGTTAATCCTTTCATGGGGGGATACCTTTGAGAAGATCTGTATAAAATCTACATTATCTCAACCTTTTATACTCCTATGCTTCATTTTGTAGTGATTATTCAATCTTAGGGCTGTAGATCACCATTTGTATGTGGGTGTATTTTTTTGAGCCCCAAAGATGTCCTTTCCCTTCACCAAATTTCACTTCATTTCCTTTGTCACTTATCAATTACAGGCTTAAATTGTCAATAGGATTGATTAAAGTCACTTTAGGAATGTATACAATGACTGACTTGCTATATTTTCATGGTTTTGTTGTTGTAGTAATTTTTGACTAGACTTAGCTACAGAATGCAGCCATTCTGTAGCGAGTCGCCTATTCCGCAGCTATCTTCATGTTCTCACAGGTTACAGGTGTCACTTCAAGGAAAAACACATATGGTTGAATTCCACAACACTCCCACATCATTTATTTCTCTCTACGAAGTCTGAGCAAGAAGTTACAGGTGGTTATGCACGTGGAAGAGATCAAAGCCAAGAAGCAGATTCCTACCAGGACAGGGACTCTACAGATGTCTCCAACAAAGTACGAGGCTTCCATAAGAGTTATAATTTGATTTTGATTGAAAAAAGACACTTGTTCTTGTTTCTTCTCAAGGGTAGTTATGTATTTCTTTTATAAGAATGACTTGGAAGACCGAGAGACAGCTAGCTAGATTGATGTTTTGTTGCTAGATCTCAAAAGACCGTAATACTCTATTTTTGCAATACTTTTCCTTTAATGAAAGAAGTATCGCTTTATTGCAAAATCTGAGGCAATATTGAGGATATTTGTATGCTAATCCAGTGTTAGAGGGCCCCTACTGCCCGAGAAGATCTGTGCACATTTTTTAGATAAGTAACTTTAGCCTTGTTGCATTCCTAGCTTAAGCAATTTTCTGAACTTTGTGTTTTATACTCACTTGCATTGGATGCTACAGCCAGTCTTATTCTTACGAATTGTTCCAAAATATCACTAACATTGAATGAGATATAACTGTAGTATTCTAGGAATTAGTTGCATTTTTATGAACTTTACGTTTTTGTGCTCAATTACATCAATTGTTACAGCTAGTCTTGTTCTTACAAACTATTCCAAAATATCACTAACACTGAATGAGACTTAGTTGTGGTGTTTTAGAGCTTAGTTGCGTTTTTTGAACTTTATGTTTTTATGCTAATTTACATCACATGTTACAGCTAGTCTTGTTCTATGAATTGTTCCAAAATACCACTAACACCGAATGAGACAGAGCCGTAGTATTTCAGTGATTAGTTGCAATTTAATTTAGTTGTAAAACTCCGGAGGTTAATGGCACTCTAGTTCAATTCTGTTCACTATATTTCAAGTTTGAATGATTGCATTCTAGTTCAGTTTTATCCATTGTATTTTTAGTTTTATTAGTCAGTTATATTCTAGTTGTTAAGTTAGACTTGATGGCCTTCATTATTTACAAAACCACTCTTGTTCTTAATTTCTACTAATACATCATCATCATAGGAAGAAGACTTGGTAATGTCATTTTGAAGTCTTGACTGTTCTGAAACTTCTCATAAATTCACAAACTGCCTCTTTTCCAAAGCTATTCCAAAATATTTCTAATTCTTGAATGAGGTTTAACAATGATATTTTGAGTTGTGGAATGGATTAATTTCGGTGTCATAGGTTAATTTGGAGTAGAATTCTTCACTAGGTTGCAGACTATCTTTTTCCAAATGTGTTCCAACAAATTTCTAGCCATGGAAAATATTTTCTCTGTGATATTGTAGATTGTTGTTTACATAGAAGAACCCCATTACATTAAACTTATCCTTTTCTCAAATTATTCCAACATATTTCTGATGAATGAATTGGACTGAGTTCATGTTATGAGTTATTGAGTTCATGCTATGAGATATTTCTCTTGTTAAAGTATTGCATTTTCTGTTCTCAAGTGCCATACATAGTTTAGAATAAGTTTTGCTCTGTTTTAGTGTGACCAACAACTTCTCTTTACCAACACTTAGTTCTTTTCCTCTTAGAATAAAAACACAAAATCAAAAACATTGGAAAAACACTAAACACAACTTAGTGAGAAACAGATACCTAGGCACATATAGTGCACTTCACTTCAACAGTTTACTAGCCCCGGTTGACAATTTATGACATCAATTTAGGAACACTAAGTTGAGCATACATATTCCTAGAAAACCTTCCTGGGTTCTCCTGGATTTATATAAAGGAGACTAGATCTCATTTTTTGGGCCATATTGATTAATATAATATCAGATCTATTTGTCTCTACCATTTCTATGTATAAAGCCTCATTAGACTGTGCTGTCTCTTTATGCAGTAATTTCATATTGCAGTAGTTTTGGGGTTTTAGTAATTTTGAGCCATACTAGGTGTGGGAGGCTTGTTTACCTCACCTAATATGATTTGTTTATGATATCCTCTTGGATTTAGATGTCATATTGTTAGATCTAATGGATCCAAGGGTTGATATTTATTTTTATAAAATATATTTCTGAAAATTCATTTTTCATGCATGTGTTGCTGAGTTCTCCCAATTGAGAATATTATAGTGGTATCAGAGCTCTAATCTTGGCTCAACATGTATGATACAACCATTATGCTATAATAATAAGAAGATAAGGAGAAGATATCTAAAATGGTGAAATGAATGAGATTGGTATCATCATTTTTTAGATCCATGAAAAACCTCCCCAAGGAGGTTAAACAGAAGGAAGAGAAGAGATGCAATGAAACTTCTAGGGAGTGTCAAGAAGAGGAAGAGCCATGTACCTCCTATTCTCAAAAGAAAGGATCAATGTTGCAGCAAGCTCCAAAGCATTACACCTTTCCCTTTCCTTTTTAGGGAGAAGAAAAGAGGCATGGAGATGGAGGGCACTTGGAACATGAGATCGTAACTGGATACCTTGCAAAATACAAGTCTCAACCTAGAGCTTTCAAGGAGACTCT
Source organism: Pinus albicaulis (assembly GCA_034641835.2). Taxonomy (NCBI): domain Eukaryota; kingdom Viridiplantae; phylum Streptophyta; class Pinopsida; order Pinales; family Pinaceae; genus Pinus; species Pinus albicaulis. Next base: position 1,399,951,240 of record CM076578.1, read on the forward strand.
AGCTCTTCCTTAGTTTATTCAGCTGGAAGAAGAAAGGAGGCCCTACAAAAATAGTAAAATGAGGGGCAATAAATTTCTATTGTGTACTTTTGATGGATCATCCACATGTACAACAGAGGCTTGGGTGATGAAGCTAGATGCATTCTTCCTACTACATCCAGTGGTAGAAAGAGAGGCTATTGAGATCTTAGCACCGCACCTTGAGGGTAAAACAAGCACTTAGTGGCTCAACCACTTGAGTCATGCAAGAGTGACTACTTTTGTAGATTTCACTCAATGGGTGATCAAAATATTTAACAAAAAGAAATCAGAAGGGGAGGAGCCTTCACCACTACTTGAGGAGATTTGTACCAGCACTGACACAACTATGGAGGAGCAGCCATCATCATCAACAATTGGGGAAGCCAAAACATTGGAAGGAGGAACCCTTGTAGCCATACAAAATGTTCCCAAGCTTCACCAAGGTATGCATGAATTTCCACTTTTTTTTATTTCAGAAAACATTATGGAGGGTTGTGGAAATCTTCCTTTGCATGATCAAGGATCAAAACATATTGCTGATTTGGAGCAGCAGAATTACACTGCGCTGTGAAGCCTTGAGTTGTTCAAGGAAGGGATAAACAATCATCTTAATGATTCATTATTGAGCTGCACACAACACTTGGGGTTGGGGTGTGGAATTTTGGAGGATAGGATGAGCTTTGTCCTAAACAATCCAATGCAGAACAGTATGTCATCATTGAGCTTAAGCAGGGGACAACAAATACACCTTTGAGGAGGAGGTTGACAGTGTTGTCACTAGGTAGCATTGAGGAGTTGGGGGCCCAGCTATCATTAGGGAATTATGATGGCCATTACACTTGTAGGACATTGGATGAGCAGATGATCAATGAGAGACATTTTGTCTTTCATCATTATGACGAGTCGATTGGGATGAGAATTGTGCAGGCGTATGAGAAATTTTTTCCTCCAACACACTTGGATATTTATGGATTCAAGATGGTCATTGGTGTGAGATCTTCTCTAGGATATCTCCACAAGGTTTCATTTCAACATCTCACGAAATGCAAAGGTAAAAATCTGATTTGGGGGAATGGTAGTCTTCATTGGAGGAGTACCAAGATGGAGCATGGTGGGAGGCACCCACATTTGGATGAATGGGTGTGGACGGTGAGCAAGAGGTTGGTGAGCCACTTTCATATTTATGACACAGGGAAACAGGAGGCAGGCTGCATTGGCTACTCTTAAAATAGTTTTGCCATCATATGACATATCCTTCTTCTAAGGGTATGAGGGTGGAGGAAACTTGGGAGGACACTTGCATCATTTGGAAACAAGGAGGTTGGGTGCATTATGTCGACGTGCCATTCTTCATGTCAAACATCATATCTTCACCTCATGATTTATATAATGGAGGTGTGAGGGATCAGCAAGAGTTATTGTTGCTTTGGCTACAGTTGGGAGAGTATAGGCAGAATTCTTCCCATACTTTGCATGATATTTCCAGAGAAAGGGATGGCACAAGTGAGATGCAAATAGGCTACCCTTCAACATTGGAGGATAAGGAGGTGCTTCCACATAGGAAGAAGATTTCCCTACATAGAAGAATGATGGTGGATGACTTTGGCATGTGGCATGTCAAAGAAAGGAGTCATGGAGTGACAAGAGCCTTATCACTAAGGCCAACAACACTGTCACTTGGGAGTGTGTTTCTATTGATGGAGTGTTCCAAGGGGAGTATGCATCCCTTAATTTTGCAGACTTTTATGAGGAGATTCTTGTGGGAGGACTCATCCATGGAACTCAAATTTAGCTTACTCACTATGCATGGTAAGAAATGTATTTCTGTACTTATTGATTATTTCTTTGAGTATTTGCATCTTCTCACCATCTATGTATAGTGCATTGCTCCACAAGAGGGAAAGATAATTTCTGGGTTTCATGGTCATTCTAGGACCGAAATTTATGATGGATATAACCATTCTCTACATGACTATGGGAAAGTATATTTTTATTATTATCATGCTTAGCTGATATATAATTCTATTTACTACTTCATAGTAGATGAGAAAACATGCAGAACTAGCAACTTGTTGGAGAGAAACTTGCCACATGATGTTCTAAAACAACAGTTGGAAATATTGCATTGTATCGACTTGAAAGACCATTGGTATCATCCAAACTTGCACATAACCTTCAATTTTTTTTTTATTGGGATGCCATATGGTGATGATGTGCCATTCATTTTGTATGGGATGGTTTGGGCTATCATGATTCATGACATTGGAGAGAGGATATTTGGAGATCCAGTATTCTTCTTGCCACTTGAGGGAAACATTATTGCATCCCAAGATCAACAACTACTCTACACTTATCATAAGTGGAGAGAGGGAAATCATGGGGTAGGCTATTTTTCCTACCATGATCAGTTATTCAGCCCACCTACATTGAAAAAGCCAAAGGTGGAGGAGAATTTCCATGAGTTACCATTTTGGAGGGTGGCTCATTTTGTATGTATGATAGATTGGGGTTGGGACATTCACATGGGGATTATAGATCCCAATATATATCAGATCTCATGCCTCAAGAAGGCCTCTAGACAACACATTGTTGCCTCCATGGGTATTTTACTTCTTCATGATGATAGCTATTTGGGATGCTCACCAAAAGCTAGCTTCCATACTTGGGAGGGGAAACTTGGAGATTTATTGACGAGACAACATCTTATTCCTTGGAGGAAATTATCATATGAGGATGCTACAGGAGGAGAAGAGGAGGCTCTTCAGTTTTATCCTTGCAGTTGCTTGAGGATAAGCAACATTTGGTAGGGGAGGACTGTAATATTCCTAAATTAGTATGCAGCTAATAGGAATATTGATTTTGCTTTTAGCACCTATTTAGATGAATAAATGGGGAAGGAGACCCATAGTTATCTTGAATAAGCATAAAATCCCTCTTGATGTGAAAAGGGATCATTATAGTAACTGGATCTAGCACTCTCATGTGTGAACAAGGACTAATGGATGTGGACAAAGTCAAGTTTGACCAAGTCAACAACACTAATGTGGGAGGAGTGGATCATCAATAAAGGCAACTCAATATGAATGTGGGATAGTTTAGAAAACTATCTAAGATCTGGATTGAAGACCCTTAGGTTTGAAAAGGGCTAGAGTAGGTTGAAGAGGTCAACCTTGACCAAATCAAACAACGTTGTTATGGAGGAGTGGCATTGATGAAGGTACAACACAGTTTTGGAGGGAGATTGAATGTGTGATGGTGGAAACCCTAATGAGTGGGACCCAAGATGAGAAGGCTCAAATTTTTTATAAGGAGGAGGATGGCAACCATATGGGATCAGCTTATGAATTATATTTTGATATGTATGTTTAGACCCTTGCTCTCTTCAGTTGTTTAGCTAAGATTGTTGGTGCTGTTTAGCACTAGGTATTCATGTTTAGGAATTCCATCTCTTCCCTTTGAGTAGCTCTTGGGAGATACCTGAGCTATCATTCCACACATACAACATTGGGGCCAAGCTTCAATATTCAACTACAACATAGTTTCTGCAGAATATTGTGTTTTGTTGCAGGGTGTTGCAGTGGAGGGTTGAGAAACCCACTTTCTGAGTTGGTTTTGCATAGGAGGAAGGATTACTTCTTTTGGGAGATAATTTTGGAGGGTACTTGATCTCATTTCAGATATTTGGTAGAAGGCCAATATATTTCCATCACCTACAATCTAATTTTAGTATGGAATTATGTTATTTTGGGGGGCAGCTTCAATAGGCAACCTTGTGGTTCTTTTGGAGAGTTTTCCTGTGATTGAAGGGTTCATCCTTTCAAGGGGTGATACCTTTGAGAAGATATGAATAATATATACATTATTTCAGCCTTCTATACTCCTGTGCTTCAATTTTCATCGATTATTCAGTCTTAGGGATGTATATCACTATTTGTATTTAGGTGTATTCCCAGAAACCCTTCCCAGGTTCTCTTCGATTTGTATAAAGAAGACAAGATCTCAGTTTTTGGGCCATATTGATTAATATAATATCATATCTATTTGTCGCTACCATTTATGTGTATAAAATATCATTAGACTGTGCTGTCTCTTTATGCAGTAATTTCATATTATAGTATTTTTTGGGTTTTAGCAATTTTGAGCCACACTAGGTGTGGGAGGCTTGTTTACCTCACCTAATATGATTTGTTTCTGATATCCTCTTGGATTTAGATGTCATATTGTCAGATCTAATGGATCCAAGGGTTTATTTTGATTTTTATAGCATATATTTCTGAAAATTCATTTTTCATGCATGTGTTGCTGAGTTCTCCTAATTGGGAATATTACAGATGATAGTGACTTAGGAATAAACAGATGATCAGGAGTTGAAAACTACATGAGGAACTTCTCTTGAACATATTGATGACACGACTCTGGAATACGGAAGTATTTGACATCAAGGGATCTAAGGTCATGGTGACATGGAAAAGAGCAGATGAGAGGTAAAAACGGATAACCCAAACCCATGGAGGAAAAATGACGAATATGGGATGTCCCCAACCCGACATGAAATCCAGACAAGTGTCATGTTCAAGAGCAACATGCTACCGACACTACTGAGAACTGGTTCCATTTTCCCCAACCATTTCTAGCGAGTACCCCAATTATTTTTGGAAACAAGCTTGAAAGGGATAGCATATGCTTTCCATGTAAGTTTTTCCTTCGGACAAATCCATCCTAGTACATTTTAAGATCCCTAGGAAGGAGAAACTCTTTAACGTCATGGTGATGATTTCCGATGTCATTTTGTTTTAACGAGTTTGATAAAGTAAGAACTCAACATGTTTTCATTTTTAGAGATTTTCAAAAGAAGCGGAAAAGAAAACTCCAGCAGGTACCTTTTTGTAGGTAGTCTCAAAGATCCTAAAAGGTAGAAAATAATATCTGAGAGAAACTCTTAGCCATGTTTGACTAAGGTATTCCTTTTTCGTAAATAATCTATCCCAGCTCGAAAAAGGGGTAAATATATATTGGGGAGATGATGTTTCACTACCTTTAACGAGTTCAAAATGACAAGAATCTCGGAAATCTTTTCATGTTTTGAGAGTTGGAAAAGAGCTGAAAGTTGACTCCTCCTGGCGAAACGAGTGGCATTAAGGGTAGCAACTAGTTTCGGTGATGGTGGAACTTCTCAAAACAAGTAAAGGTTAAGAGGATGGCTAACAAGACCACTCATTGAAGCTATTCCTCAAGAATGGGTAAAATAATCAAGTGAGGGCACATGATCGACCAAGTAGATGGTAATGATGTAATTGGAAAACCAAGGCTCATCTAGTAAAATAGGCTGATAAAATGGAAATCACGAGAGGTAAAATAATAATGGTTTCTTTTTTACACAAGCTTAAAATCAGGAAACTTTTCTTGAAGTTGGTTTCATTTTTACACAAGCTTGAAACTTTTTAGAAAAGTATGCTTGAATCCAGTTTCATTTTTACACAGGCTTGAAACAGAAACAAACTATTCTTGAAACCAGTTTGCATGCCCCCAACATGATGACTCAATTCAAGGTACATGCCCCCCAACTTCATTACATTCACCAAAGTAGACTGCTAGTTACTGATAGCTGAATGGAGTGATGGTTCAATTATGAGATCAAGGGAAAGACTTGACTGGGATCTTATGAGATATGATCAAATACTCGAATTGAAAAGGGAACCCATTTCATTTTTTAATGAGGTTGACACAGTAAAATAACTATCCTCATGACCTAATTCAGTTTTTTAACAAGGTTGACATAGAAAACAAACTATCCTCAGAAGAGTTTGTTTCATTTTTTAAGGAGCTTGACACAAGAAAATGAACTATGCTCCAATGACCTTGTTTCATTTTTTAGGGAGCTTGATATATGAAAACGAACCATGATCCGATGACCTTGTTTCATTTTTAAGGAGCTTGACACAAGAAAACAAACTATGCTCCGAAGAGCTTTTTTCATTTCTTAAGGAGCTTGACATAAGAAAACGAACTATGCTCCAATGAGCTTGTTTCATTTTTTATGGAGCTTGACACAAGAAAATGAACTATTCTCCAACGAGCTTTTTCATTTTTTAAGGAGCTTGACACAAGAAAATGAACTATGCTCTAAGGAGAAGCTTGTTTCATTTTTTAAGGAGCTTGACATAAGAAAACAAACTATGCTCCATAAGACCCTATCATGATGAATAAGAAGTCATGGCTTCCAAGAATTTCTCATCCGACGGGAGAACAAAACTGAGGAAATTAGGATCCAATGCCTTCATTACATTGTGTACTACCTTACTGACTAAATTATCAGTGGACACGGACATGGAACAGGTGGCCACATAATTGACCTATGGCAGGGAATATATCATCAATAGGTAAGGACCAGGAAGGGATAACGATAGATAAGATGGCACATCAGGACCAAAGAATGAAAGCTGATCAATGGTCACGATTTGACCTTCATGTGGAAAAATTATCACATGAAAGAGGGAAGAGACAAGCATGCCCATGACATAAGAATAGTCGCACCCCTGGAGTTAATTCAAATCCAAGGGGCCTTAGACCACCATCATGTCTATATAGATTTTTTTCTGTCCCAAAGTAATAGGAAACTTCAGAAGGATCCCTAATGGTTGACTGGTTCCTCTGTTAAAAGCCAACAGATTCTAAGTAACAGGCACAAGCTGTGGAGAACCCAAATATTTCCATGTAGTTGAGGATAGAATAATAACCGAGGTGCCTTAATCTATAATTATGCCCAATACAACAATATTGCAGGTTTGTACAGTGATCTCAAAGGGCACGTAAGAAGGAAGACAGTATCCCGTTAATCGACTCCAATCAAAGGAAGTGACCAAACTACATGGAGGGGGTGCCATAGGAATAAGAGGATTATCCCCCTGCATTACGAGAGTAGAAAGACCATCCTTCTGAACTCTGGAAATGAGAGAAGGAGGGTCACTTTATGGAACTGTGGAGACGGGAGTTAGAGGATCACCCTCCTGGATCATGGAAACGGGAGGATCGCCCTCCGACCAAGGGGAATCAGAGGAAACAAAAAGAACCTGACTGGGATGAGACCCACTCTCGACAGAAAAGACCTGATGAAATGTAGGTGAAATTAGGTCAACCTTTTTTGTAACCAATGATTGATCAAGAATGGACTCAGGAGATTGACTTTCAGAGAGAGTGGAATTGACTAGAGATAAATAATGATCAATGACGTGATCAACTATTGAAGGAATCGAAGAAAACTTATGGTAAATGACAGGAAGATAGGACTCAGAAGCCGAAAGGGTATCCAATAATTTAGAAGCTTCATCCCTATAAGGACAGAGGTGAATGGGATGGTTCCCTTCACACAACCTACAGGGAAATTTGATCTTACCCTGTTTCTTACAAGTCTCATTATCTTTAGCTGAAGGCTCATCATCAAAATGATGCCCAGAGTTTGATGATGAAGGATGAATTGAGCCAATAGACAACACTTCTAGCACGTTGGGAATACCAAGGCAATCATGAATAAGGTGGTCACCCTCACATAGCTTGCAAGGGAATTTGAATTTGCGAGATGGAGTGGGAGGTTTCTCGATATTAGCCACATGGGTAGAAATAGTTTATGAATTCTCCCCCTAACTTACTTTTCTTCTTCCTCTTTGACTTCTTATTTTTTTCTTAGCCACCTGGTTACTAGAATCCAGAATTTCACCAGGCGAAGAGGGAGAATGGGGTGAAGAAATAGGCAAAGAAGGTAAGGGGTCAACCTTAATATCAACACGGTGTTGACATGGTTCAGGCGGAGGAGAAATTGGTTGAGAAACTGTTTGGATGTTCGAAACCACAGGGGTCGAAAATAACCAAATTGACATACCAATGGTTAAACCCAAGAGGGACAACGTTGCCATATATGGGGCACCAACATTCCCAAACGGAGGAAAAGGACCAGGATTCCCATATGAGGGGATTCCTTGGTTAGTGAACTCTGGAAATTTTTCCATTGACCTCAATATAAGAATCACTAAGGAAAATAAATTTAACCAGGAATATTTCACGGGTAGTTAATTTTATAACATTGAAACAAGACTCTACATTTTCATGTTTTAAGAGTTAAGAAAAGGAAAAAAGGTGACTCTAGTCACTTTCAGTTTGAACGAGCTCGAAAGGAAAAGTTCTCAATGATATTTTCAAATTTAAAGAGTCACGGAAAGATCAAAAAATGACTACTCAGGGTATTCTAGGCATAAAGGGTGACCAGGTAATTGTGAACTACAATATACACCTTGGTGATCAAATGAAAGAGAAATGACCAAGGAATTAACGTACATGCAGGCAGTCTCCCTGAATGTTGTGTTCGGTGTATCATGGTTTCAGGGCGGTAGACTCAGCTTCCTATGGATAAAGGATTGCAACCTATGAGGGTCTCCCTTTATATATGCGATGGTACAAGGAGCACAAGTCTGTACTAGTGCTATATAATGTAAGATTGTGAGCGACATCTACTACGTTTAATAATGCTGGAACACATCAATAGCCTAGAACTCTAAGTGTGAGCATTAAGTTTCAATGTTTCCTTAGGTTGATTGAGTTCATTTTACATATTATCTTGAAATTATGTTTCAGTTTCAAGGCCTTATCGAATGTAATCTCAAATCTCTAATGCAAAAATACATGAGAGAAAGAACACCATTTCAATTCGATGAAAAGCTAGCTAAGAGAGGGATAGAATTTCACAACAAAGCATCAATCAATTGAATTCAAGAAGGACACTTTCCTTTATGCTACTAACACAGCCAAAGCAGAAAATGAAAAATGCTTCTCTTGTTTTTCACTTTCTAATGAAGAAGAAACCTACTAATGCAAAATAATAATTTTCATTTTCAAACAAAAGGGAAGAATGCAAATTTTTTTCTTTTGTATGAGTGAGAATGAAACATTACACTTAAAGGACAAAACAAACACTAGTTTTGAGCAACTTTGAACGACATGATAAAAAAACAAAGAGACCAATTCCTAGTGAATGTAAAACACACTCAAAACGAGACAGGAATTCCTTCATGTAGAGAAAAAGGACTTTCAAATTGACCCAATGAGGAATGTGATCTATTCTCAGGGTGATAAAGGAAGGGTCAAATGAACATGAGGATGACAGTTCGACAATCCTATAACACGTAGAATTGAAAGAGGAGACAAATCAATCAAATAACATGCTGAAAAGATGAATGACTAAACTGACTCATATACAACTCGGAGACTCAATGAACATGTGATCGAAAAAATGATGGAAGACACCTAGAAACCCTAGGATGAAAGAGCCACACTCATCCGATGAGAGACAATCAACCGAAATGAACAAGACAGGGAAGTCAAAAACCAATCCAAGTGGATTAATCTTGGGAAAAAAACCAATCCAGAGGGTAAGATGCACTGGAAACTCATAAAAGACGCTCGAAAAAAAACCTACAGGAATTAGTGTGACTGTTCAGTAGTAATCTGAGATGAATAGGGAAAATCGAACCCGTTCCAAAGGCAACCCGTGCCAATCGGCGCGACTGTCAGGCAAACAACAACACCGAGGAAGGAAACCAAAGAAAGGAGAAAATGAAGTTGAGGAAAGACCAGGCTTATCACTCTGAGAATAGGTGAAGTGGCTTGAAATAGTCAGATAAGCAAAACAAATAAGAGAAATCAAAATACGACCAAAGTTGGATAGACAAGAAAAAATTCAAAATGACCAATGAGAGACGACAAACATAGTCTTTCCCTAGTATGGTCGCCAACTTGTTGAACAGGAAAATCCCTCTGCGGAGAGATGCGATCCATCTAGCCCTATGGTGGGTCTAGCAAAAAGGGAACATTTTGAATTCCTAAATTCATATTTTGTGAATGAAATATGGACTGTAACATATATCCTACCTCAGTTCAAATCTTTTGTCATGGCACGTAGTAGAAATCCTTTGATCTTTGTCTTCACGCCTTACACTCTGTTGGTGACAATGTCCATGCACCTACACAAAGATCAAACAAATGATGACATCATACAAGCATATACATTCATCTACAACTATTCAACTATTCAAGGAGAGTTAAACACTTTGAATATAAATAGAAACAAAGTTGGAACCAGAAACCAATAATGTATTATGGATATATGAAAAATAATTTTACAACCTTATGCCTTGACATTGAAGATCTCCTTCAGTGGGTTCAATTGAGCATGTCTCAAGCATTCATTCGCCATTCAGCTCAATGAGGAAATGGGCTTAAAATATCTCTCAACGATGGATTATTCTCTGCTCTCTTCAACACACCAGCTATAACTAATGATTGTTCAGCTAGTTGAATCAATGTGAGGAAGAAGAAGTTATAGGAGAGGAGGAGGAGGTTTGGGATCCACATAAGTTGGGGGATAGGTCTATCTCTTTGGTGAGTTGCATATTTGTAGGAAATAATAGGAAAAAGGGAGAAACTCGACTTGATCCAGTCAAACAAACCACCATGACTCTGCTCATGAAGCTGTTAAAGCATAGAAGCTTCGTTTCTATTTTAAAAAAATTTCCAAAAGAAGCTTGGCATGGGTACCCTTCTAAGACAGAGTACAAATGGGTGCAAGCTGAGTGTTAATTTATTCATGGGCACGAGGCCATAACTTCCTACAAGCACCGACCCAAAATCATAGGTTTGTGAAGGTCTTCTTGAGGAATGATCAATAGAGATTATATTCCTATCATGCCAAGGGATGCAATGAAATTTATGGCAATGTATGACAGTACACAGAGGTCATTGAAATGGTCCTCCAATGTTCAGGATGGGGATTTTAGGGACGGTGACAAAATACTGTGTAACAGGGCCTTCCTGGTGAAATGCCTCCAAATACTATAACAACATGGCCCAGAGTAGACTGCATATCTAAGTGGACTGATTTTTCCTTGCTTCCTCTGCTTAATCATTATCCAGATTATGTGTGAAAGCTTCCCGAGGTGGATAGGTGTGCATGCCCCTGATCATTTGATGCTTACCACTCTTCTTATCTACCCATTCCATCTACAAGGTCTCCCAATCTGTATTGACTTTTCCTTGTGTAATCAACCACTGCACACCAAATATCACATTGGTGTCATGGATATTGACCACAAAGAAGTGATCAGTCAAATTTTATGTCCCCAAGGTTACAGACAATGTTGGAACATAATTTACACATTGCATGGTTCTGGCTCCTGGAACCAAAACTGAGAACCCTTCAAAATCATCTGTAGGTATTGTTCTCTTCTGCACTAACTGAGCATCAATAAAATTGTGGGTAGCCCCACAATCTATCAATACTGATACTTGCTGCCCATGAATTATACTTTAGACTCTCCAATTCAAATAGTTCGATACTCCCCACAAATATGTAAGGGCCCCTTCAATTGGAGAAAAATTCCCCATTTCCACCTCCTGGTGGTCGTGGTGGATCCTCTCCTGGTGCCACAATGCCAATGTCTACTTCTGGCTCCTCTTCTTCCTCCTCTTCACTATTATAGAATACCTCAATATATTTTTCCTTTCCTGCAACACACTAGTGCCCTTGTGCCCATGGTTCTTGGCAAGTGAAGCAAAGCTTCCTCCTCCTCAAATATCTTCGTACATCATCACTAAGAGGTCCCTTGTTCTGGTTCTCCTTTTGGGGAGGAACCTTCACTTATTTCCCCTTTGACAAAAAAGTGAGATTTTGCTGAAATGGAGCTCTTGCCCTTGGAAAAGCATCCTGTAAGTACCTATCCCTTTCAATTGCATCTTGGAGCATAGTTGGCATAGTGGAATTTACCAACCCTTGCAGAGGCTCTACTAGCCCATCAATGAACATATAAACTCTCCTAGATGTAGATAAATCCGGCACCATAATGGAAAATTTTAGGAATTCAGAGATATAGGTCTTCGTATTTCCTGACTGTTTGATCTTGGCTAGCTCAACAAAGGGTGCCTCTGGATCTCTCCGGTCAAATATTTATACCAAAATTTCGATTGATTTTGCATATGCAGACACATTGGCATGCTCCAATGTAGAAATACCATGAAACCACCATTCATTTGCCTCACCCTCAAGGTGCAGCGTTTCTATCTTAATAGCTTCAATCTCCAGTACTTTACTTAACTGGAAATAGATTTCTAGTTTCTCCACCCAAGACTTGGTTGTGCACTTGGATGACCCATCAAAAGAAAGCAGAAATAATCTACCCATAATACGATGTAGATCATTTTTATGCATGTACCCTCTACTCCTATTGATATTATAGGGTCTCCTGTTATCCTTGATCTAATAGAACTCCTGAAAGTTCAGATTATCTTTGAATATTTTAGATTGAGACTCATACTCTAGAAAATAATCTTCAAGATTATGTTGTTCTTGGGGCCCTCCACCTCCATTTCCTATGGCTAGGAATGTAGGCATAGTGGAGCATTGGGAAACCTATTGCCTTACTGGTTGTTCATACCAGTGATGTGAAGTGCTAGAGATTTCTTCACATAGAAACCCTCTTGGGGTCTCCTTTTGTCTTTCCATCCTAATCTCCTTGATTTCTTTGGCAATGTCTTGCATGGTTTGGAGAAGAAGCTTTGGAAACTCCTTTTCATCCATTTCTCCTGATATGGGAGTCTTGCCTTTGTCTTCTTCATTTCTTGTATAATCAAACCTTTGAATTCTATTAATGTACCACTTCTCTCTTTCTGTAAGAGGCTCTTCTTCTTCTGATTACATAGATTTGGTTTCTCACAGGCTGAGCCAAGATTATGCTCTGATACCACTATAATATTCCAAAACACGAAAAACGGGAATATTGAACATAAAAGTGAAAATTGCAGTAAATATCAATACATCAAAACATGATAAAATCATTGAGCCATTTCATTATGTATAATAGCATAAATGAGTACAGTATCTTGAAGAAAAATACACTCAAGCTAGGAAAAACAAGCCTCCAATGACCCAATACACCCAAACATGAAATACTACTGTTACAGAAAATGCTAGAAGGCCATGATTGTGCAATCTTATTAAGAATAACTATAGCTAGAAAATAAGAATACAAGGATCTACTGATATAGTTCTCAGAAAATTTCGAGATCAGAGATCTAGTCTCTCTAGTACAATTCCAATACAACCCATAAAGGGTTTCTGGAAATACACAATATGAAAAATGCATCCCTAGGGATGAATTACAATCTACAATTGAATAAATATTGGGAGGTGGTTGATATGATAAGAAAATAGATGATACTCCTTCCCACTAGCTTTTCAGATGAAGGGCTACTCCCCTCACTAGAAAACAAGCTCAAGAACATTGGTTCTCAACCCTCCACTGCAATTGCCCTCCTGATTTGCGCAATTCCTAAAAGAGACTGCACTGCTGAAGATGGCTGAAGATTGGCCTAATGTAGGATGGTGGAATGAAGCTCAAAGGAAATTTTCCTAAGTGGGCACTTGAAGTCACCTGAGGATGAGGGTGGGATTTCCACCTAGAAACACCCTTGTGCTAAACAACAAAACATACTTCCCTAAATAGCTGAAGTGTGTAGAAAGTCATAAAAGACCAAACATAAATAATATTTAGAATGCCTTCCTTGGCTACCATTCCCTTTCTTATACACTTTCTGAGCCACCTCCCCCTTGGTCACACTCATTAAAGGTGGACTCAAACTGGTACACCTTACGTTATATGGTAAGTTGACCATGTTGTCGCAACATGGCCCAATGCATGGAAGATCGAGCTTGGCTCCACCCAGCCCATGATGACGTCCACGTTAGGAAAGGATAAAGCTACAAAATATATGGCTCCAAAATAAACAACAGAGCCGTGCACGGAGACAGGTGGAAAATATACTCTAGATGAAGTAGAAAAGGACCCAGAAGCAAAAAAATACAAGGATCGGGAGTTGGGAGGTGGCCACGAGGAGGTGGACCTTAGAGGTTTGGATGGCCTCAATGGAGGTGGTGCTAAATCTCCGTGCGACACCAAGCGCAGAGGAGAAACATGTAAAGGGCCATGCAAGAAGAGGAAAGGGTCGAAGGTGGGAGGCAAGGGAGAGGTTACTCTGACCGAAGAGGACCTTGACAAAATTGCAGATGCAGTTTCTTTAGCATCAGAGGACCACTGAAACACCATGGAGACCCAATACAAGGCTCCAGTGGAAGATTTTCAGTTGAGTTTGCAGGTTCCATAGTTGAAGAACGATACATTGCAAGGGAGTGTGGATCAAGCAAGGGTGGTGCAAGCACGCCTCCAGTCTACTTCGATCGTCACAACTACAAGAAGCTGAATCTGACCCTTCTCAGGTGCAGCAGTGTCCATGGAGCAAGTAGATTTGTGAGCACATGTCAGAACCTACCGTGAGGTTGTCATCGACCTTGCAAAGCTGCCAAGTGGGCAGCTCCATGCACTACATATCTTCAAATCCACAGAACTATAGAGAAGAGAGGCGCGTGCACAACAACATATCAGTGAGGAAGAGAAGATTGTAGCAAAAAAGGCGACGGAGTCTACCCAGGCTCAGACAACGCAATAGGCAATCATAGCTCACTACACGCAGCTAGAGTGATTCGTTGATAGGTTATGTGGGGAGATTCCAGACGTATTCATCCTGGCCTCCACAGCACCACAAGCCAAGATTGAGAGCCTGGTCGCAACCCTCAAAGCTTCCAGGTCTGAGATCGAAAATGTCAATGCTGATTTTGAGTAGCAAATTGCTGCATTGCAGACGAAACCATAGCCTGAGACCCCTCCGGAGGTGGATGCGCAATGGGCCACACTAGTAAAGACAATATTCACCATCATCTCCACGGACGTTGAGAAGGGTTCGATGCTCCTAGAGAAAGCCATGGGACTATGGACCTCTATGCAGACAGATCCATTAGTCAAGAAAATTACACAGGAGTTGTGTGTGAAGGAGCAGGAGTTCGACGACTTGCAGGAGGCCTTACCTACATTCATCCCTGCTCAGAGAATGCCATGCCTTTAGACCAGCCAGGCGTTATAGGATGAAGTGGAGTAGCTCCACTGCAAGAATAAAATAGTCACAGATCTTATGAAGCCATGGGAAGATGAGGCCATGAAGCTTTCCCAAGACCTTGATCTAGTAGTCTGTAATCTGAACCAGATGTTCCAGTGCGTCAATTTGGCCACTGAAGGGCCGACTTCAAAAAAGCTGGTGGAGACCGTGCAGATCACAGCAGATCAAAGTGCAGGTGTCTTGGCACCATCTGCAGCTGCTATCGAGGAGCTCCAGAACAAAATAAATAATCCAGTACTAGTGTGATTCGATACGAGTCACAAGATTGTGTTGGCGGTCCCCTAAGTCCGACCATTTTTTCTATATTTTGTAATAGATTAGTTGTGCGCAGGGGATGTGGGGAAAGTCAAACACCTTCATGAATTGTAATGGGTCAAAGGGTAGATCAAGGGGCTACAAACCATGGTTTGATGACCATAGAGTAGCACATGATAATAGTATAAATAGATGGCTAGATCGAGTCTAAAATGTCATTTTTTCAATAAGTCTGAATGTGAATGTTAGATCTGGTGATTTTGTGATATTTTGTGTGGATTTTCTGGGTAGAAGGCTCCTGTTGGCTATGTGCGCGTAGACCTTAGTCCTACTATGTGCGGACCTCGCTGGATGTGTGCGTGGGTTGTTGAAGTGTTTTGTATCAAGAATCTGAACTGATATTAAAAAATGAATATTGTTGCGGATAACTGAGTTCTATATGCATCTTCTATTTACGTTATGAATGTTTCTATATCTTATTTCTAATTTATGTACTGTCTGCAAATAGATGTCTTGCACAACTGTGTTTGGGTTTATATGAATGCTTATTGGATGGATCTGATAGTATAAGGCTATGATATTATGTGTTAAGGGTTATTACTTGATTTATATTTGTTGTGTTAACTTGCACAAGACCTTCTGCATTTATGACCTAAATCTGTGTGAAAGGATTTACTGGTTAGGCTGGTGTTGTGGAGGTCTGTTTATGGTTATTTGGGATCTTAGGGCACCCACATCATTCAAACCTTTTTGAGGGTGTGGAAACCTGGTTCCAACACCCCCCCCATACTGCTTCAGGTGAGACTTTGACTTGCGCAAGCAGGTCACTATCGAAAGGGCCAGTAGTAAGAGGGTTTTGTTGGTTAACCTCAATTTTGAACCTGGGTGAGGACCCCTCAAGCCAATAGATCACAAATACATATTTAGTTTCATAATTAACAGCTTCCAACTACATTCTATCGTTGGGTTGCATTAATGATGTGCTAATTTGGAGACTGGTTACTTAGGGATCATTAAGCTCAGGATTCTGGAACCTTGTTGATTACATTTGACCCCTTCAAATACATGAGTATGAATTTGTAACTTGAATGTTAAATACAAAAATTTAAAATAGGGTTGTTTTACAAATATGGATTTTCTAGATTTTTATATAAATTGGCCTCAAAAAATTCCACGTATCTCCAAAATCATAAGGAATTTCAGAAAAATGTTTGAGGCTTAATAAATTTTCTATACTGGGACGAAAATCCATCTGCCATAATTTCCTCATTTTCCTTCACCTACATGTAAATTGAGGAAGAATTTGGCAATTTGAAATTTGTTGCAAATTCACAAAAATTTGTTAATTTCCTTCTAGAGACCCATATGCGTGACTTGGGTGCAATCCAATCCATGGGAAGGTATTAGAACATTATTTTTGACGATAACCTCTCTTGGTTTCTCTGGAAGCATGTCGAAATTATCAAAGCCCCAAATTAGACATTTCCTTACTCTACTAACTTTTGAAGAATTTCGGTGATGGAACCCTGAGACAATTGAACTTAGTGAAACCATCATTATAAAATCATGAAAAAATCATCTCTAATAATCAAAAATCTAATAAAACTAATGATAATCAACAACAAGATGCAAAATATGATTTTGCGTCAAATGATGTAATTAGTGTACGAAAATGAGTGAAAAATGATATGAATTTATGTTATGAATGGCGGTAATGGATAGTGGGAAATTGGGCACATTCGAGGACCAACATCCCCCCATGAATGAGGGTTTGCATGTCTTCATGAAAAAAAATCTCTTGCTCATTGACAGATTCTTAACAATGTTTTGTAGATGTTGGTTCTCGTGGAACAACATTTCTTTGATATTTGAAGGTGCTGGTTCTTGTTGAGCAGCACTGCTGGAATACTTGGAGGTGTTGGTTCCTATGGAGCATCACTCTTCACATTTAATATTTCACACTAATAAATGAGCAATACAAATTGAGGACAAGAAAAATTAATGGATGAGGGAGAGATGATGGATGAAATGAGGTGGCGATGGGGATGGTTAATGGGTGCTTTGCATACTCTGTCTTCGGAAGAAAAATATATATAGGTTGTTTCCTTTATCATTTCATGGCAATAATGACTTCATCCCATGAATAGAATACTTGGAGAAGACACTATAGAGATTGCTTTGATTAATACACCATAATTCTTTTTCTTTTAACATGGTCTTGTAATGAGAGTATATGCGTAATGAATGGAAGGATAACAAAATGATGATGTTTTATGAAAGGTAAAATGAATGTAACGAGAAGCAGTGAATAATTAATTTTATTTAACCTTCTAATGAATTAGATAATATAAGCCAAATTTACCTCGATTTTTACCTTTATCATTGATGTACCCAGTGTTGCAAGATGAAGTGGAGGATGGAATGGTTGGAGCTCATATGGTTGCTGATCTAATCTGCTGAAGAAGGATGAAGGATGAGCTGAAGAGATGAGGGATGAAATAAAGGTTTGAAGAGTGAATTGAAGGTCCCCTTCTCCCCCATGCGTGAGGAGTTATATGTCCCCAAACAACTGAGGAAAGGTGACTCCTGCTGCAAATGATAATGGAAATGTTGATACAAAAATCCAAACTGTTGCAAATATGTGTCGAGATCTAAAAAACATATAGTCTTCAACCGCTACACTGCCATGTGAAATATTTCTTATGTGAATAAATTATGTCGATGTCAAACATAAGCAAGAATCATTGGATTACCAACCATTGAGGAGGGTCGTTAACCAATGCGAGATATCCCACCTTTGATGTCAATGGGAATCAAGGCACTAGGTACATTCTACTAGCCCTGAATGGATATGTCAGAGTCGAATGGACTGAAAAATTCATCCACCAAGAAAAATCGATGTATTTCCTTAGTAGATGACAAGGATACCTGCCATTAAAGCATGCAGGTGCCCAGGTATCTTATCTAACCCTAACCTTGGTCCCAGATAATGTGTTGAGGTCGTTGGGACAAGGCTCGTTAGCAGGTGGGCCTTAAGGAATCCCACATCAACCAACTCGAGTAAAAACATAGTGACTTGAAATATACATGATTTGAAGAACTCATACAAATTTATAAACTTTATTGGGAACCTTACCCACCAGTTACTTGGTTTTCAAGCAAAGTCCCTGTTTCACAAAAGGATTTATTTTTCTCTTTACTATTTCATTTATTTATTTACAATACTAAATTTCCTACTACACTAAAGAAATTATTCCCGCCTTAAAGTGAAATAGAACTTCCAATGAATCCATTTGTGGATCAGGTACAAAGATATATTAATGCCCAAATTTAACATATAAACTTGAGAAGGTACATGATCATGAAAAATCAATAGCTTTGAAAGATGTGATACAAATAGTATTTGAAGATGAGAGTGGTAATTCGTCTGGATTGTGATCTGGAACCAATGCTCAATTTAATCCTTGTGGTATTGGCTCATTTCTTTTTTTGGACCACTATGAAAGTCCTCCTCGGTCGTGCTAGGAAAAATTGGATAATTGGTCCTTGGAATGCATAAAAGGCTTGCTGCTGGGCACTGTAAAATTTATTCAATATCAAGTTCAATTGAATGCTCTCCATCATATTTGGTACATGATTTCTCAATATCCTTCGTAGATAGGCGAGAGGAATCAAGGGAGACTTCAAAATCTTTTTCTGGTTGTGGAGAGATAGATAGTTTCCTGAATGTGGTTAGGATCAACTCTTCTTGAGAAGTATACACCTCATCTACTTCTAGGATTTGAGAAAGTGCTTCAAGGGACATTATTCAAGATCTCAATCATTCTTTAACTTCTCTTGCTGGTTGATGATCCTTGTCTTGCAACATGGATTAGTACCTTGGGGTTCTTACAATACCCCAAAAATGTTTCTTCTTTAAAGAGCTCTGAAATTTTAATCTAAATGAATTAAAACCAATGGCAGTAAAACTCACCAAAATTGCATACTCAGACACCCAAAATTTGGAGCAACCACACCATAGTGGATGCATGGCTCTTCACTCACATATTACTGTACACTCTCTTCCCTTTGATTGTCCTACAACTAAGATCACGCACAAAAAAATTGTGAAATAAATAGGCTCTAATCCCTTTAGCATCTCCTCGGAAACGATGCCAAAAAATGTTGGGGAAATATATTTCTATAATTTCGAACATTAAATTATCAATCCTAAGCTTCGAGGCACAAGCGCAGGTAATGTAGGATTACAACATCTAACTTAAACTAGGTATAAAATCAATTCAATTCCTAAGTATAGAGTTGTTGTTTCTATGAAATAATACACTGGTTACATGTTGTAAAAGAACACACCATTCATTTGCTGGAAGGAAACTCTAATCTACCGCTCATTTGCTGAAAAGAACACTTATCTAAGGAAGTAAAATAATCTCATTTCAACTCCCAAAAATATTTCAACTTAAAGGATCCTAATCTAGATGAAACATGAAATTAATAATGAAAGAAAAACATAACCAAATGAAATTTAACTAATGCCTCCGCTATGAAATTAAATTCACACTTCAAACTATTCTACATTATGCAAAACAACAAAATTAAACCTCCGGCATTAATGGTCTCTCTGCTTATAAACAAAATCAAATTACTGCTATGAAATCAACTTCAAAGTTTTGTATTGTACTTGAAATCCAGAATCCTTCTATGATACCATAATCTATTCACTCTTCACAAAAATGTGAATTTAAGACTTAAACTAATTCTCTTGTGCTAACATGCAAGATGAAACTCTATCTAGAAAAGAGCTCACACTACTTTGAAAATAAATTCAACTAACTAAAACAGAGGAAAATTATTACTGTTACTATACTTAAAACTAAATAATATCACACCCCAAACCTTCTAATTGATTCAAAACACCTTAACAGAAACACAAGTATTCTAAACCTAATTTATGAATATTAGACTTTGTTGAATCTAAAGGACTCTAAATAAAATTTCTATAAAAGCCTACTGTATACAGAATTCTTTGTTGTCTAATTTAAATGATGGAAAATACGAACTAAAGCTACACAAAGAGATTTTCAATGAAATTTAATAAATCCTCTCAAAGGCTCACTACAATGATTAAACAAACTCACAGCATTAAAGAAAATTACCCGAAGCTTTTCGAATGGAATTAAAACACTCTTCAAAGGTTCACACCATTGATTAAACTCATAAAACTCATGATATGAAACTTGCACTACTAATCAACGAAATTCACACTAGTACGGAGATACTACTGCTTTTAAAAATAAATTCGCTGATGCTAATTCAAATCCGTACTTTTTTATTTAAAAGGCTGGTTTCAAATGCATCAAATCTAATGATTATTAAACAATTCACACATACAAAGAGTTCTCAGATCTTGAATGGGATTTCGAAAGAAATTATAAAACTAAACACTATGAATTCAATTTATGTTGTTCACATCTACTTCATACATCTATGCATTTGACTTTACAACCTCAATCAATTTTTTTCATATATCTACTGAACACTTCTATGAGTACACATTCAACCAATTTCACTTTTGAATATGAAAGCACATGATTCATTTGGTAATTTTTGTTACGGTTAAAATATTAGAAATTTTCTTATATGATCATTCTGTGTGTAGTGAATTTCAAAACAACATGATGCTTTATGAGAGACAAAGTACTGCTCTATGAGAATATTGAAGCACACACTGCAATGATTGGAATTTAATTTTCAAAACAAAATCCATACAAGATCAAAAGGAATTATAAACACATTGTAATCAATTCAAAGTCTATGTTAATCACTCTAAAATTCTGAATCAATCCACATGTTTATGAAATGAAAATAAACACAAAAATATAAATAATGTATAAATAAATTTATAGAGAGCTAAATCCAAGGTTGTGGTGGGCCCTTGCCACACCTGGGTAAGCCTAAGAACTTACAGTAAAAAGGAAATTAACACATTCGATTTAGAAACTCAACATGATTGCACTTGCAATGATCTGAATTAATCACATAGCCTGTTAAATCACTAAACATACGTCTTTGACTAAAATAAAAAGGCCTATAGCAGCTCGAAGCTTGGTGTTCAACAATTGATGATTCCCATCCCCCCAGTCTTGGCCTTTATAGGAAATACTATTAATCATAAAATAGCAAAGGATTTTATTTACATGGAAAATCTAAAGATCTGTACTAATCTCAGTCTTTTACAATCTGATCTCATATACATATTTAGTTTCATAATTAACTACTTCCAACTACATTCTATCCTTGGGTTGTGTTAATGATGTGCTGATTTGGAGGTTGGCCGCTCAGGGATCATTGAGCTTAGGATTCTGGAACCTTTCTGATTGCATTTGACCCCTTCAAAGCCATGAGTATGAATCTAGAAATTGACTGTTAACTACAGAAATTCAAAACAGGGTTGTTTTATAAATCTGGCTTTTGTGGATTTTTATATAAATTGGCCTCAAAGACATCCACATATCTCCAAAATCATAAGGAATTTTAGAAAAATGTTTCAGTATTAATAAATTTTCTATACTGGGACCAAAACCCATTTTCCAAAATTTCTTCATTTTCCTTCACCTACACATAAATTGAGGAAGAATTTGGCAGTTTGAAATTTGTTGCAGATTCGGGAAAAAATGTTAATTTCTTTCTAGAGACCCATATGTGTGACCTGGGTGAAATAAAGCCATGAGAAGGTATTAGAATAGTACTTTTGACAATAACATCTCTCGCTTTCTCCAGAAGCATGTTGAATATCAAAGCCCAAAATTAGACATTTTTGTACTCTATTGACTTGTGAAGAATTTCACGGATGGAACCGTGTGATAACTGAACTTAGTGAAACCATCATTAGAAAATCATGAATAAATCATATATAATCATAAAAAAACTAAGAAAGCTAATGATAATAACCCACAATATGAAAAATGTGATTTTGCGGAAAATGATGTAATTAGGGTAACAAAATGGGTGAAAAAGGATATTAATTTATGTTATGAATGGTGGTAATGGATAGCGGAAAATTGGGCATATTCAAGGACCAATAGTGACTACCTATTTAAAATATTGACTTGTAATTCATTCTCTACAATACTAGGGTGCTCAGTTTCCTTTACCATACAAGTTGTCGGTCTATTTAAGAAATGTTAGGTAACCCCTCTCTAGTCTAGTTTTTCTCTTGCCACACTTTAGGTAAGTCCAAGACATGAATTTTTATTACAAGGAGTTTTCTATATATAAGACTAGTGAGAGTCTTTAACATCAAATGAACTACTATTTATGACGTCCCAACTCAAGTAACCAATTTTATACTCGCATACTAGGAGGCTTGATTAATGCAATCTTCTATTATCATTATGTTGTCCATCCTTCTTTGTGTTTGTGTATTCATCTTGTCCGATAACTAGTACAAGTGATCATAATTCAGAATGGGAAAATATCTCTTATTAACATATGAAAATTCCAACTAAGTCAAGGACTTCCACATACCACCCAACAAAAGATTGGTCTGATTAAAAGATATCTTTTAGCCAATCATCCCCACACCATATTCAAATCATGAATGTGGGATCTCATGGAATAAGCCAAGACAAAACCAACCATGGCTTCTAGAGGCCAAAACACCTCAACCCTCAACCATAGTGATTCTATCTATATAGTTCATAAATCACTAACATCAATTAGATCAGTATCTACCCAAGTTATCTAGAGCCCAAGGAACTAGTAACTCAACCCACAACCTTCTAGGGCTCTAGAGAATTTTTTCCAACTGTAGCTGTAGGGACTAGTAACTCAATCCACCAAGGTGTTGAGAAATACAAGGTAGCTATATTATGTGATTTCTCTTACTTTGATCACTTCTTGTGATGTATTTTTTCTTATCTTATTTATATTATTCTGCAAATTAATTATTATAATGTTCTTTTAATCAAACATCTACCGAAACATAAAGAACCATGACAGAAGAGGATACAAGATATAGGCAAACAACTAGGGTGAAAACCTATCCAATTGAGAGGAAAACCCATAAAAATTATTCTCCTATTATAGAATCTTTAATTGACGAATTCCAAGACCTATGAACCTTTACCAAGGCACTCGAAGAACAAGTCCCTTAACAATATTTCCTTCTAGTAGTTCCTCAACAACTCCTCCAATTTGGACCTCCAAAAAATTCTTCTTCCCAACAAATTCTTCTGCAACTTTGGCCCCTATAGTAGACTCTTTTGCAACTTCGTCTAGAAAATTCTATTGCAACTTTGACCTCTCCAATGCATTCATAGATTCTACCTTTCAGAACTTTGACCTAGCTACAACTTCACATTTTCGATGCAGCTTCACATCTTCGATGTAGCTTCACAACTTTGATGCACAACTTCATTACTTGAATGCAACTTCACAACTTCGACATAGATGTTTCTTCTTAGCTTCGATGCAACTTCATAATTTCATCTTTCCTAGTAATTGTAGAAACCCTAACACAAGAGAGAGAGAAAGGCCCAAAACTTCGATCTTGTTCTTCTTCTTCTTCTTCACACTTTTCCAACTTATATATTGAGGATATCAATATTTCTTGAGAGTGTGTCCAAATTAGGTTGAGTTCCTTCTTATATAAAGGATTTTGATGGGTACACATTGTTACCCTTAGGCTAACTTGATCTTTGCACCATGTCGGGGCCTTGAAAGGTTTTTTAGCTCTACTCTGGCTAAAATAAATTTTCTTTACAATATGTAACATGCCCAAGAAGGGTATTTCATACATGAAAATTAATATTATGATTTTTTGACTTAATGACAAGCCCTAGAAGGACTCAATGGGTGCTTTACATAAAAAATTAATTTCCCTTAAGCTTGAAACCCATGCCTCAGGAATAAAATAATAATTTATTTTTCTCTTTATATCAAATACATAAAATCATGATTACATATGTCCTTATGAAGACCAAACCTAGTTACATATTTCAACACTCCCTATTAACTAGGGAGGTATTCGTAATACATAGAAGGTACTTGGGCATTCTCAATCTGAATAATTCCCATACGAAGAGTAAGAATGGCAAGCCATCTATTTAGCATCATACCAACCGACATTTTCAAATAGCAAGGCATTGACTAACAACTCCATCTCTCCATAGGATTGGAGCATAATGATGGCAAGACTATTATAACCATATTTTCCACTCCATTGTAGTGAGAGAAACCTAAGTTTAACTTACCTCAGTTGTTGGCTAGAATGCATCCCATTTTCACCTTTTCTTTTACTTCTGTGAGATTTATCCCATGATAAAAGGGTGAAATTATATAACTGAGAAATTTCTCATAAATATTTTTCCAAAATATTATAATTATGAGATAATAATTTTTTCATAATTGATATAATTGAGAAAAATCTCATAATTGTGAAAAACATTTCTAGAGTTTTCCATTCCCAAGGAGATCAACTTGACCCAATTTTTTATGAGTTGGCTATGGATCCATTATTGTTTAAGTTTCCTAACTTATCAAGCCCCTAGGTGTTTATATACATTCTCCCAAAGGATATAATGAACCTTTATAATCCCACTAAGAGGAAAGTGGGTGAGGGGGGAATATCCAAATTATAGTGTGAGAGCAACGTTGTATTGGGAGAGGAGACCATGGTACAAGATTGAGGAGTGGATCTAATTTTTTGAGGGTATATTGATGTAATTTCACATATACGTTTAATAAAAATCTATTTTCCTTCCCCTTATATCAATTTTGCGGCAATTTATATGTGTTATTTTTAGATGTTTTGAAATGGAGGTCTTATGCGGAAGATCACTTGTCATCTATGTTTGACTCTGATTGTGTGCAGGATTTAGATCGGAAGTGGATGAAAGGGATCACTTGATTGGAGCGCAAGGATTTTTCATCAGGCTGAAAATACTTCACCAACTTCGAGGAGGCAAGGTACTTGCTCATACTTTTTTAGCATTATATATTTCATCGAAATTGCATGCATGGGCATCTAGATGGGGGAATGTTATTAGATTGTCTTAGCCATTATTTTTTGTTGTTTGGTGATCTCAATCAGGAATGAGAACATGGAGGAACAAATCCTTCCATAACTAAATGAAACAGAGACTAATGAATGATAGACACCATCCTCATTGTCTATCGAGGCACATACCCCACCCAAGTGTTCACAGGGCATGTCCTTCCAAGACTATTCTTAACTTGGATTCCAAATCCTCAAAGAATATAATTCCTCTTTAACCTCTCTTATCTTGGATTCCCTACCTCATCCTCAAAGTGTATCGGATTCCAGATGCTTTACCCGATCCTCCATTATTTCTTCACAATATGCAGATAAGAGTGATTTGTCTATCTATCCCTCATAACTAGGGAAGATATCCCATTCCTATAAAAGTAATGTAACTAATCTCCCTATTAACTAGGGACTTGCTTCCAACAAAAAAATTCTACCTTTGGTGGAGATCATGGAACTTTTAGCTGCTTGTAGATCTCCTCTTTTTGATGTCATGAATTTATTCTTTATCATTATGGATCCTTCATATTTTCTTTGTAGGGAATCTACCATCCATCACTTTCCTTCATGAACCCTATCAGTCATGTCATATTTTTCCTTCATAGAAAAGTGATGCTCTAATCCACATCCGGATTTTCTTCATACAATTACCTCTTCCAGGTCATGTTTCCTTTAGGATCTTTCAGCCAGCCACATGAGTGATAGTTTTAGGTGACATCTACAACTTTTTTTTGGTAGCCCTGTATCAATCAATCTAGATTTTGTTCAAAAAAAAAAAAAAATGAATATAAAATCAAAGTTACCTTTTTTGATGGCCTTTCATCATGACATATTGCTTGCAATATCAACATCATGCACATTCATAAGAACATCTCCAAGAATTTCAATGTCAAGGGTCTCATTTCTTTGCATACCTTATCAGGGAATTCATTGCTTCTATATGGATATGTCATGGACAATTATTATAATCATTGGATGTTGATTTCCTCTTCTATGTGACCATAGTTGCAACTTTCCTAATATATTCTTTCTTTCTTCAGATATTTCTCCCCAGAAACTTCCATCCATAGTTCCCTCATATTTTCAACCACCTCATATTTCATACTAGGACATATAATGTTGATTTCATCTAGTAAATATGTGAAAAATTCCTTCATGCATCTTTCAAGAGGAGGAGATCCCTTTTCTTTGATCATAATCATGAGATAGATAATTTACCCAAGAAACCATATGACAACATGACTCAAATAAATACATTCATACATACCTCTTTCCTTCTTTTGGTCATCTAGGCTTCCTTCAACAACTTCCTTTCCTTGATTTGTAGCACTTCAACCATATCGACATGTTGCACTCCTTTGTCACCATACCATAATAGTTCTAAACAATGAATCCCATACAAGGTGGAATTCTCAGCGAGACACTTGCTTCCTCCAAGAGAGGTGAACCTTCTAATGAATATTCTAGCAGAGGATATAGGTTATCCTCATTTAGTAGAAGCTCCTTTCTCATGATGATGATGTATGGTGAATTCATTTTATCATGCTAGATAAATTTCTTCCAATCATATGATTTTAATGAGGTTACCAAGGGTTAGTTCCTTTATATGATGATTGCTACATCCATGTAGGCTTCTATTTCAACTATTCTTTCAAGATTTTCTATCAATATCATGAGTTCTTGCTTCAAGGGTATGCTTCTAGTATGATTCCATATTCTACTAAGGTGTATCTTGTCATAATTCTTCCCATATTGTCTACCATTTTGGAGGTATTTTCTCCTCCCAGTTCTCATTGCTATGTATTTGAGAAACCCTAATAGTGAAGATCTATCCCTTTGGATTTATTATCATCAGGTTCTTCCACTTATTTAGTGATATGATCCTCATTTATTTATTTCCTCTTGTTTTCCTTCTTGAAATTTTGGCAAGTTCTCTTGTAGTGCCCATATTCTTGACAACCATGGACATATTATTCTTCCTTTTATGAGGGCCAAACTTCCAAAATTTTCCTTTTCTCTTAGCCATGGAAGAAAATCCTTAAATTTTATTCATTTTATTAACCTAGTTTATTCAATCTTACACAATAACCAAATTTCACTGAATGGGGTGGCTTCCTCTTTCCATAAATGATTGGTACGAAGTTGCCCCATTCCTATAGTAGTGCATTGAGCACCACATAGATCATTTCCTTATCATACATTACTTCCCCCAACTATTGCAGTTGGTCTCGTATTTCTAACAAACTAATAAAGTATGAGGTTATTCCTTCTTCCTTTGATATCTTCATTCTGTAGAGCTCGGTTCTTAATGATATCACTTCTCCTGTAGTACTCACAGAGAGCAATTATAAAAGTTTTTCATACATCTCTTTCACTTTTCTAACTTCACTACATATGGAATGAGAGAATCCTTGATTGACTCTATAAGGATTCTTTGAGCCCTTATTTCCCCCTTGATGTATTTTTTTGGAGCTTTGGCTTCTTCTTTTGGCATTTCAAAAATTAAACCTTTAAGATGACGAACGACTTCATTTTTATGAGGATCAAATATGTCCTTTTTTTCCATGAAATATAGTTTGTGTACCCAACCATTTTTTTGTTTTCCTTAAAAAATGAAGTCATTTTAACAACTTCACACACACACACACACACACACACACACACACAGATATATATATATATATATATATATATATATATATATATATATATACATACACACACACACACTTACTTGTATGATAGAGTAGGATGTAGTGGTTTTCTCAAGTTGCTTCAAATGTAGATTCATACTTTAATTTAGTGGATGTTGAGTACTTGAGGTATTCTTTTCCTTGTTAAATATGTAGGCTTCCCAAAAATGTTTTCATTTGAAGAGTGATTCCTTGAATGTGTTAACGTTTTTAGGTATTCTTTGATTCGCCTTAGATACTTCCTTCAATATGACGAGAGATTAGTTCTTCTAGTTGATTGATGCTCTTACTATTCCTTAGATGTTATTCTTGTGATTTGTCCCTTGAGTTTCCTCCTTTAAGATGCCTTTACTTGGCTTGTCACCTGAGCTCTTATACCATGTTCAGAAATACAGGGAAACTATATTACATCTTTTATCTTACTCTGATAACTGATTGTGTTGTATTTTTTTCCGATATTAGTGTTGTGCTCAACTTAGTGTTCCTAAATTGAGGTCATTAATTTTCAACCAGGGCTAGCAAACTGCTAAAGTGTGGTGCACTGTATGTGCCTAGGTATCTGTTTCTCACTACGTTGTGTTTAGTGTTTTTATGATGTTTTTGGTTTTATGGTTTTTTTTTTATGTTGAAAAAGAGCTAAGAAGTTTACACTAAAACAGAGTGAAACTATTCTAAACTAGGTGTGCACTAAAGGACAGAAAATGCAAAGCTTGATAAGGACTCATAGCAAAGAAACAAATCACAACATGAACTCAGTAACCCATATCATGAACTCATCCAATTCATTCATTTAGAGATATGTTGGAATAGCTTAAGAAAAGGATAAGTTTTTAGTGCAATTGAGGTTTTCCTAAGTCAACAATCAACTTACAATGTTACAACATCTCATCCATGGTTAAAGGTTTATTGGCACATAATTGGAAAAGAAAATTTGTAGCACAATAAGATTTCTACTCTAAACTAACTTCTAATTCTATTCTGCAACTCAATTTAGCACTACCAGGCCTCATTCAAAAGTTATAGATTTCTTTTTAGAATAGTCTTTGAGAAAAGGCTTGTTTGTGAAATTGTAAAAAGGTTGCAAAATACTCAAGGCCTTAAACTGATATTACTAGATTCTGTCCAGATGATGATGTATTAATATGAAGTTAGAACAAAAGAAGTTTTGTAGATAATGAAGACTGTGGTATCTAAATTTAACAACTAATACAATTTAAAATGCAATGGATAACAACTAAACTAGAATGCTAATATAGTGAACTAAGACTAAACTAGAGTGCTATTATCTAACTTGAAATGAATTGGAACTGAACTAGAATGATACTAATACAGTGAACAGAGTTAAACTAGAGTACCATTATCAAGCTTGAAATATAATGACAGAATTAAACTAGAATGACATCTACCTCCGGAGTATTTCAACTGAACCAAAGTGCAACTAATTCTATGAAATACTACAACCCTGTCTTGTTCAAGATGAGTGATATTTTGGAATAGTTTGTACAAACAAGTCTGGCTGTATCATTCAGTGCAAATGGGAATAAAAACATAACAATACGTAGGTAAAATAAAACACCACAGCTAAGTCTTATCCAAAGTGAATGATATTTTTGAAGAGATTAATGAGAATAGGACTAGCTGTAACAACTAATTACAATTGAACACAAAAACGTAAATTTCGAAATTGCTACAATTATGCCTCATTCTGGATTAGTGATCTTTTGGAATACTTCATGAGAACGAAGCTAAACTGTAGTATCCAATGTAAGCAAAGTTCAGAAAACTATTTAAATTGAGAATGAAACAAAGCTACGGCTACTTATCTAAACCAAATGCATAACGCTTCACGGGCAGTAGGGGCCCTCTACCACCGGATCATCACGCGGATCTACTCAAGATTGACTCAGCTCGTGCAATAAAATGATGTCTCTTTCATTAAAGGAGAAATTCTTCAAAACAGAGTATTTACAGCCTTCCAAAATCTAGCAACAGAAACAAAATCTAACCAACAATTTCTCGGTCTCCCGAGTCATACTTATAATGAATTTACATAACTACTCTTTGAGAAAAACGGGGATAAGTGTCTTTCCCACTTCTAATCAAATTAAAACTCTTATTAACAGTCTTGTGCTTTACTGTGGACATCTGTAGAGTCTGTGTTTTGATAGGAAACTACCTCTCTTCTACGTGCATAACCACCTATAGAATTCTGTTTAAACTTCGTGGAGAGAAAAAAATGATGAGGGAATGATGTGGAATATGACCATATGTGTTTTTCCCTGAGATGACATCTGGAACCTGCATAGACATGAAGACAGCTGCAGAATCGGAAACTAGCTACAGAATGTCTGCATTATGTAGCTAGGTGTAGTCAAAAAGTACTACAACAACGAAATCATGAAAACATAGCAATTTAGACATTATATACAATCTCAAGGCAATTTTAACTAATATTATTGATCATTTAAGCCTAAAATTAATAATGGACAAAGGAAATGAAGTGGAATGTGGTGGAAGAGAAGAACATCTTTGAAGCTCAACATACCCTCACTACTAGGTTCTTGCATGTCCTCATGCAACTATTCCATGAACTCTGAGACCTTTGCAAGGACATCCAACCCTCTTCTTCTGCTTTTCTTGGCAGTTAATGGCCTTCTGGGCTTCCTTATGACTAACTTGAATCTAAAATTTGTGAGTGCCCTAGTTAACCTTTTATTTTTCTTTTTCAATTTTTCACTGGCCTTGTACAACTTTTGCATTTGTAGAGACAAAGTTGAATTCATATCAGTTTTCAACTTAACCTGCTCCCTTAGAATTTCATTCTCATTCTTGATATGCCTATTGAGTACTTCTAACTCATATTTATCTCTTTTTAGGATATCAATTGCATATTTTGGTGGACTAGGAGTTCTGTCTCTACTTTCTGAAGCTCTCTTCTCTAGTGTCTCAACATAATTGTAAATTTCTTTCTGTGCTGGATCTATTTTAGGAGCTTCTTCATCAAAATCCTCCTCATACTGATGCTCAGGTGTTTCTTTATCCTCAATGTTTATAATTCCAGTTTTTCTAACATCTGTTTTCTTTAGTATCCCTCTAAGTCTGTGGCTCCGTCTTGGTTGAGATGGCCCTTCTCCTTTCTCTCTGGCAGATTTCCTTATTATCCTCTCTTTCTTAAGCTGCTTCTTAATTTGGGCCAATTTCTCAGAAATCATTTCTTCACTATCCCTTGTATTTTTTTACCAGTTTCAGTTTCAGTTTTGAAGGTTTTCCATCTTCTGCTTGTTTTTGTAGATTTTTCTTCAGGTGGAGGTTCCTTGGGTCCTTCAAAGTGATTTCTCACTAAGAACTCATCCCAATTATCTCCCATTTTTCTCAAATGATGTTCAATCAAGATTTTGACCAAACCATGGTGGTATAAGGTTGTTTCCAGAAATTGAACTCTCTTTTGAACACTTGAGGCCATTTTCTTTAAACTATGAAGCAAGAAAAAGGGCAAGTTGATTTCTTCTTCTAAGAAATGCATCATTAACCGAATATGGTAAAAATAGAAGGTACCAAATCTACCTTCACAAGTGATAAATTTTTGCAAATAAGAAACATGTTTCTCCATTTGTTCTTTAGTGCTGAACTAGGGATACCCTTTCTAAAAATGGAAACATCCATACCTGGTGACTTGAGTATTTGCTTCCATGTCTCATTATGAAATTCTCTATTTTTGAACCACCTTTCTCCTTGTCTAGGTAGTTCCATTGCCTCTGCAATAAAAGCCTCTGTGACAGTGAATTTAATATCTCCTATCTCGACCTCTCCTCCATTGAAGGACCTTGCAAACGTTTTAGTCACCTCTTTGTGAAAACCACAGAATTTCTCCAAGAATTGCAACCAACCGGCCTGTTGTAGAATTTATTTGATTTGTGGATAACCTTCCAAGTACTTGGCTCCAACCAGTTCAGTCCTCACTATGAGACCCATTCTTCAAATTACTGCTCCTCTGCTCACAGTGAAAATGGCTGCTAAAGAGATGTTTTTGCCCCAAAGATGTTTCCTCCGTTTTACAGAGGGGAATGGCTAAGTATTGGCTGCGGAAAGGAACGATATGGAGTGGTTTTGAAATGAGTATAATGCGGTGAGGTGGTTCATATGAGTTGAAAGTTAACACGGAAGAAAAGACGGCGGAGATATTTCGTTAAGCGATTCAAAATCATCATTAAATACTTCGGCCTAATGATGTGACTGATCAAATCACTTCAGTACTTTAACCGTTAAGTTTTAAATGATAATCAGGTATGGCAAGATGGAAGGGTTTTTGTTCAAATTTTTTATGACATGGTTGATAGGCATGATCAACATGACTAATTAAAATAACCTTTTTGAATCATATATGACTTAACTATGCTAAAATTTTCATGATTTGTCACCATAATAATTTCATAACTTTTACCTTTGCCTTTCCTCTAATTTTTGTGATCTTCATATACTTTGTTCTCTCCTGAAAATCACTAATCCTTGATTTTGCTTATTGTCATGGATATGCAGGATCATTTTGTTGCAGATCAAATAATTACTGGACAATGCCTTCAGGATCTCTGGCTGCAGAATGTTTGTATGGCTGCAGAATGTCTGATTAGCTGCAGAATGTCTGACTGGTTGCAGAATGTACCTGTAGAAGACTTGAAACATGAAATGGAATGGTTTGGAGCATGAATGGAATGTTGTATGGAATGAGTGAAAATGGATAATGAAATATGGTGTAATGGAATATGAATGAAGTTAATAATGGAGTGAAATGGATCACAACTTATGAAGTGGAGTGGAGTGTGAAAAGTAGCCTGCAATTCATGATGTGTATTATTCAATTGCAAAAAAACATCAAACTTAAAACTCTGAGATGGAAATGAGGTGGACCATGGAATGAAATGAATGAAGTATGGATAAATGAAATGAAATGGAGTATGAAATGAAATGGAATATGGATGAATGGAGTGAAATGGATCATAAGTGGGATGTGAATCACTTATGATTTTATGATGGCTGCTTGCAGAGAAAAAAAAAAAAAAAACTTTGAAAAGCTAAATTGTCAGAAAGATTCTGATTTTCACTCTATCTTTTTTGTATAAGCATGCTAATCAGAGATTAGTTTTCATGTTTATACTTTTTATTATTATTATTATTATTATTATTTTTATTTTTTTCAAATATCTGACTTCAGAAAATTCAATTAAGTTGATGAAGAAGAAAAATTCTTCTTGATTAACTTCACATCACTGTTTTCCTGGAATTTCTTGAAAAAATCTTCTCTCGAGAGTGGATTATGATACAGCTTCAATCTATGACCATTCACAAGAAAAGTGACCTTCTCTTCATCTATTGTCCTGATTTTTATTGCTCCATTGTCAAGAATTCTTATAATTTCATATGGCCCAAGCCAATGTGTTTGGAATTTACCTTGAAAATCCTTGAACTTTGAATCAAACAAGAGAGCCCAGTCACCTTCTTTGAACTTATTTTCTTTGATGTACTTGTCATGCCATCTATTCTTTTGTTGTTGGAATATACTTGTTTTTTGAACTGCATCTTGTCTGATCTCATCCAATTCATTAATCTGCTCCAATCTGTGCTTTTGTGTCTCTGATAGATCAAGTCCTAGCTGAACTGCCATTGTGAAAGTTTGAATCTGGAACTCTATGGGAAACAAAACTTGCTTTCCATAAACAAGTTCATAAGGAGTATGGCCTGTTGTGCTTCTCCATGTAGTTCTATAGGCCCACAAGGCTTCAAGAAGACTATCTACCCAATCTCTTCTATGTAAATGGACAGTCTTCGTTAGGATCCCTTCAATGACCTTATTAGTAGATTCCACTTGACCATTTGCTTGTGGATGATAGGGAGTAGATTGTCTGTGTTTGATTTTTTACCTCTCCATCATTTGTTCCACTAGCCTTGATGTAAATTGAGCTCCTTGATCTGTAACAATTTCCCTTGGGACACCAAAACGAGTAAAAATATCCTCAAAAATAAAATTAACTACAGATGCTTCAGTAGCAGAAAGTAATGGTTTGGCCTCTACCCATTTAGTAACATAATCAATGAAAACTAATATATATTTCTTTTGTCTTGATGGAGGACTAATAGGTCCTACAAAATCCAAAGCCCATTTTTCAAAAGGTTCAATATGTACCTGAGGCTGCAATGGCAACTCACCTGAAGGAGAAGGTTTCCCTACCCTTTGGCAACTGTCACACCTTTTGACATACTCTTTAGCATCTTTGAAAAGGGATGGCCAATAATATCCCAAATGAAGGATCTTATAGGCTTTCCTTTTATCAGCAAAGTGTCCGCCACAAGGTTCATCATGACATGCCTTGAGAATCTCAGGCATCTCATCTTCCCGAACACATCTCCTAATAATAAAATATGGACCTGTCTTGTATAACTCATTAGCAACCCATGAATATTTTTCACTGTCATAAATGATCTTTCTTTTGTCTCTTGCATTCATTATTCAAGGAAATTTCCCTGAAACTAAATAATTAGCAATGTCAGCAAACCAAGGAGTTTGAGTAGAAATTGCAAAAATATATTCATCAGGAAATTGATCTTCAACTGGGGTATTGTCTGGATGTTTTGGAGTCTAGATAGGAAATCAAATACTGTGTTTTGTTTTCCAGGCCTATCTAGAATGGTAATGTTGAATTCTTGTAAAAGCAATAACCATCTTATGACTCTGCCATTAGTAATTGATTTGTTCATTAAATATCTAATTGCAGAGTGATATGTGTGAAAAAAAGTTTCATATCATGTTATATAGTGTATGAATTTGTTTATGGCATGAACAACAGCTAAAAACTCTTTTTAAGTTATAATATAGTTTAACTCTGAAGGAGTCAAATTTTTATTGGTATAGTAGATGGCATAAGGGATCAAGTCTTTTTGTCCCAATACTGCTCCTAGAGCTGTATCTGAGGCATCTGTTGAAATATGAAAAGGTAGCTTCCAGTTAGGTCCCCTTAAAATAGGTGCTTCAGAGATTTTTGTTTTCAGGGTCTCAAAGGCTAACTGGCAATCAGGATTCCACTTGAATTCACAGTATTTGGTAAGTAATTTGAAAAGTGGAGATGCTATCTTGGCGAAGTTTTCTATAAACCTTCGATAATATCCTGTAAATCCAAGAAAACTCCTAACATATTTTTGGCAACTTGGAATAGATAGGTTAGAGATGAATTCAACTTTTGACTCATCAAATCTAATCCCATCCCCTGAAATGTGATGACCCAAAACAATTCCTTCAGTAAACATCATAAAACACTTTTCATGACTTAGTGAAAGATTTGCTTCTTTACATCTCTTTAAGACTTTTTCCAAGTTTGCTAAGGCTTCTTCAAATGTGTTTCCATAAACTGTGAAATCATCCATATATACCTCTACACAATCATGTATTAGATCTGAAAAAATTCCTAGTACCGCCCTTTGAAATGTTGCAGGTGCATTGCATAATCCAAATGGCAATACTCGGTAAGCATAGGTACCCCAAGGACAGGTAAATGTGGTTTTGTCTTGATCTTCAAGTGCTACTTGAATTTGGTTATAACCACTAAACCCATCTAGAAATGAAAAGTACTTTTTGCCAGCTAATGTATCTAACACCCGATCTATGAAAGGTAAGGGAAAATGATCTTTAAGAGTAGCTTTGTTTAATTCCCGGTAGTCAATACATACCCTCCATTTACCATTTTTCTTTGGCACAATTACCAAAGGAGAAACCCACTGACTATCTGAAATAGGATAGATAAATTTGACATTCAATAATTTCTGCAATTCTTCTTTAACAATCTCCCTAAGATTTGGATTCATCCTTCTCTGAGGTTGTCTGATTGGTTTACAATTTTCCTCTATGTAGATGTGATGAGTGCAAGTCTTGGGGTTTATCCCTTTCATATCAGTGTACTCCCATGCATATGCAGAAGAAAGTCTCTGTAATATATTGACTAGCTCTTCTTGTTGAGATTTCTCTAGGTTCTTGTTTATGTTTAAAGTTTTGCTTGGAAATATCTCAATTGTAGAGCTGCCAAATTTATCCATGGAATAGAGAGACATCTACCTTGATGAAAAAAATTCAATGTTGGATTCTCATTGAAATTGTTCATGTTTATATTCTGAAGAGGATTCAAAGTTTTCCAAGGTATTCATAATTTGGCTATCTTCACTAATTTCTGAAATTGTGAAGAGAGGTTGTAAGTCTTCTTCATCCTCTATCGATTGAGTATCATCTAATTCTGTAATTGTTCTTGCTGGAGGATACAAGGTAAATTTCTTGGTTGAAATACCATCATAGATATACATATCACCAGATCTACAACTAATGAAAGCATCAGCTGTAGCTAACCAAGGTCTTCCTAATATAATAGGGTGTCATCCTAGATTATTATTAGGAGTTAGGATCATAAATTCCACAGGATACTCCCAAGAATCTGGGGACACTAGAATGTCTTCTATTACCCCATCAGGTTTAATCACAAATCTGTCTGCTAATTGTAATAATGTGGGTGTAAAAAGAAGATTAGGAAGTTTCAATTTATCCATGATTTGTCTACTCATGATATTGATTGCTGCTCCTAAATCAATGAGTGTGTTTTGGATCTCAATTCCATTGATGTGAATTTTGACAACTAGATTTCCTGGGTCTAGATACTTTGGAATAGCAATCTTACCCATCATGATATTTTCTATTTTTCCTGCCAGTTGAATTTTCTTTATCTCTCTTATTCTTTTTCTTGTTTTCTTCATGCTCAACTCCTTTATTGTTTTTGCTAAGATTGGAATTTCCTTGATGGCTTGAAATAATGGGATCTTAATACAAACATTTCGCAGCTCATCTAGGAAATCATAATTAGGCACCATAATTTGTTTTTCTACACCCCTATCAATTTGTAATCTTTCTAGGAAGGGAGGTGTAGAAGTGGATGTTGATGGATGCTCTAATATAGGAGTTGAAATTATTGGTTATTTTTGTTTTGATTTTTCAATGTTTGAGTCTTGGAAAGTTGTGTTCTCTTCAAGACTTTTATTTACCCATAGGGAATCTTCCTCAGAATTGTCTTGCTCTTGTATCATTACATAAGGTTTCCTCTTTTCAAGTATTCTTCCAGACCTAAGTTGAACATCACTAAGGTCTAAAGGAGTGATCAAATAAGTTGGAAACTGTTGACCTTCTATCACGTATGTGTTCTGAGGGTTTTTATTGTTGGGGTTTGGTATGGGTTGGGCAGGCAACTGATTTTTTTTCTGAGGAAATGGTAATGGAAGTGGTTGATTTTGATGTTGTTGATTTTGAGGATTTTTTTGAGAATTTTGTTGAAAATTTTGTTGAGGATGGAAATGTGGATATGGTGGATAGGATGGTGGATATTGGTAATACTGAGAGTATCTTCCATAGGGATTTTGTGCTCATTGCGCCCAATTTTGTGATTGATTTTGAAATTGGGGCCAAGGTTGCTGCCAATAATTCCAATTTGGTGGAGGTTGATTGTACATATGATCATGGAATCCTTGTGTTTGAGGTCCTTGCCAAGGCCTTCTAGAGACAAAATTGAGAGATTCTGTGGAAGTTGAAGGGGTATCTTCTTGAAAGACAGCTTTAAGACCAGGAAGTGAAGGACAACTCTTGGTCTCATGTTTTTCTGAAAAAATTACACAAGTCTCCACAACTTTGGCATCCAAAGGGCACTCTCTCAAGGCATGTTTCTTTCTACATTTGGGACAAAAGATTGCTAAGGCATCAGATTCAGCTTTTTTCTTGTTTTGTAACTTAAGGGTGTTTATTTGTTCACTAAGACTCCCCAAGATATCATATTTGAACTCATCAAGCATCTATCCTATTTTTTCCCTACTTACTGTCCCAGAAGCAGACTTACTTGCCCTTGCAAGAGCAGGGTCTCTTGGTTCTTTTACAGTTTTAGATTTCCCTCTTGAAAGGTTGATACATAATTCAGCTATTTCAGGTAATGTGAGCTGAGATATATCCCCTTTTCCCATCATGTTAAGGATATCTAACCATTCATCCCTAATTTTCTTCAACAAGAGAGCTTTCAAAGTGTCTTGGTCTAGGTTTTCCATTTTTTCTCTTTTGATGTTGTAATGAAATCTCTCCAACAAATCTTCCAAGTTTTCATCTTCTTTTTGTAGCATCTTAAACACTTCCTCCTTATGATTGACTGGCATACAATAATCCAAATACCTCTCTAGAAATGCTTGTTTCATGTCTTCCCATGTCCTAATAGAACTGCTGATCAAACTCATAAACCACTTCAATGTTGCTCCTTTCAATGTTGAAGGAAATAGTTTAAGTTTTTGAGCATCTTGTAAGTAGTCATAAGTTCTACATAGGACTTCAAATTCAAATAGGAAGGTTTCAGGATCTTCAGTTTTAAGTCCATAAAATTTTGGAAGGACAGAGGGTGAAATGTTTTTCATAGTTGCATTGGTTTCTTCATCTACTATAGGAAACCCAAAAGAGCTTCCCATTTCTCTTCTACCTCTTCCTCTACCTCCTTCTCCTTCTGCACCCCTACCTCCTTCTCCTCTACCTCTACCTCTACCCCCTCCAAATAGTGTGTGTTCTCCATTAAAAACTCCTCCTCCCCCTTCTTCTGCCATAGTTGATTCTTCTGTAGAAGTTGAAAAGTTTATGTCCCTAGCAGGGGTTCCTGAATCTCCTTCTAAGACAGGTTCAGTGGGTAAAGTGGAAGGTCTTTCTAATGGAATATCTGATCTTAAGTTCTCTGGAAGTCTAGGATCAGTAAAGGATGGAATGTGGGTTTGAGTTGGAGGTGTGTTGGCTCTAGGTCTTGGTGAAACAAGTGGTGTTCTAGGAATCAAGCTTCTGCTTCTTATGAATCTACCCCTTGAGTATCTTTCTCTACGCATATCATTTTTTTTGGTGATAAGAAACAAGGCTACCTAGTTACACTTCCCCGGAAACGGCGCCAAAATGTTGTGCTCAACTTAGTGTTCCTAAATTGAGGTCATTAATTGTCAACCAGGGCTAGTAAACTGCTAAAGTGTGGTGCACTGTATGTGCCTAGGTATCTGTTTCTCACTACGTTGTGTTTAGTGTTTTTATGATGTTTTTGGTTTTATGGTTTTTTTTTTATGTTGAAAAAGAGCTAAGAAGTTTACACTAAAACAGAGTGAAACTATTCTAAACTAGGTGTGCACTAAAGGACAGAAAATGCAAAGCTTGATAAGGACTCATAGCAAAGAAACAAATCACAACATGAACTCAGTAACCCATATCATGAGCTCATCCAATTCATTCATTTAGAGATACATTGGAATAGCTTAAGAAAAGGATAAGTTTTTAGTGCAATTGAAGTTTTCCTAAGTCAACAATCAACTTACAATGTTACAACATCTCATCCATGGTTAAAGGTTTATTGGAACATAATTGGAAAAGAAAATTTGTAGCACAATAAGATTTCTAATCTAAACTAACTTCTAATTCTATTCTGCATCAATTTAGCACTACTAGGCCTCATTCAAAAATTATAGATTTCTTTTTAGAATAGTCTTTGAGAAAAGGCTTGTTTGTGAAATTGTAAAAAGGTTGCAAAATACTCAAGGCCTTAAACTAATATTACTAGCTTTTGTCCAGATGATGATGTATTAATATGAAGTTAAAACAAAAGAAGTTTTGTAGATAATGAAGACCGTGGTATCTAAATTTAACAACTAATACAATTTAAAATGCAATGGATAACAACTAAACTAGAATGCTAATAAAGTGAACTAAGACTAAACTAGAGTGCTATTATCTAACTGCAAGAAAGGAATTTGGAATCAACTAGAATGATACTACTATAGTGAATTTAGGTTGTAAACTAGAGCAAATTAATTACTCAAGCTTGAAATATAACACTAATTGCCCAAATGATATCTACCTCCTTAGGAAAATTAACTCTAACCAAAGTAAAGAAACTAATCTCCTATGAAATACTACAAGCCTATCTCGTTCAATAAGATAGATGATATTTTGGAATAGTTTGTACAAAAAAGTACACATAATATCTCATGTAATGGGCATAAAAACATAACAATACGCAGGTAAACTAAAACACCACAGCTAAGTCTTATCTAGAGTGAGTGATATTTTGGAAGAGATTAATGAGAATAGGACTAGCTGTAACAACTAATTACAATTGAAC
Source organism: Pinus albicaulis (assembly GCA_034641835.2). NCBI lineage: Eukaryota > Viridiplantae > Streptophyta > Pinopsida > Pinales > Pinaceae > Pinus > Pinus albicaulis. The sequence continues at coordinate 1,399,991,502 of CM076578.1, forward strand.
ACAAAAACGTAAAGTTCTAACTTGCTACAATTATGCCTCATTCCGGATTAGTGATCTTTTGGAATACTTCATGAGAACGAAGCTAAACTGTAGTGTCCAATGTAAGCAAAGTTCAGAAAACTATTTAAGTTGAGAATGAAACAAAGCTACGGCTACTTATCTAAACCAAATGCATAACACTTCATGGGCAGTAGGGGCCCTCTACCACTAGATCAGCATGCGGATCTACTCAAGATTGACTCATCTCGTGCAATAAAATGATGTCTCTTTCATTAAATGAGAAATTATTCAAAACAGAGTATTTATGGCCTTCCAAAATCTAGCAACAGAAACAAAATCTAACCAGCAGTTTCTCGGTCTCCCGAGTCATACTTATAATGAAATTACATAAATAATTCTTGAGAAAAATAGGGATAAGTGTCTTTCCCATTCCTAATCAAATTAAAACTTTTATTAACAGTATTGTGCTTTACTGCGGACATCTGTAGAGTCTGTGTTTTGATAGGAAACTGCCTCTCTTCTTCGTGCATAACCGCTTTGATACTTTAACTCAGACTTCGTGGGGAGAAACAAATGATGAGGGAATGATGTGGAATACGACCATATGTGTTTTTCCCTGAGATGACACCTGGAACCTGCGTAGACATGAAGACAGCTGCAGAATCGGAAACTAGCTACAGAATGTCTGCATTCTGTAGCTAGGTGTAGTCAAAAAGTACTACAACAATGAAATCATGAAAACATAGCAAGTTAGACATTATATACAATCTCAAAGAAATTTTAACTAATCTTATTGATCATTTAAGCCTGAAATTAATAATGGACAAAGGAAATGAAGTGGAATGTGGTGGAAGAGAAGAACATCTTTGAAGCTCAACACTTAGTTAGATTGTTCTTCTAATTAATTACTATTGTGTTCTTTTCATCAAACAAATACCAAACCATAAGGAACAATGAGACAAGAGGACACAAGATATAAATGTTAAGCTAGGGAGAAAACCTATCCACATGGGAGGAAAACCCACAAGAATT